>PVIH01003048.1:29231-164586 GCA_004025045.1 Sigmodon hispidus | reverse complement strand
CCACCTTGAAAGAACAATACTCAATTTCATTTGGAATAACAGGAAATCCAGGATTGCCAAAACAATTTTACTCAACAAAAGAACCTCATGAGGTATCACCATCCCTGACTTCAAGCTATACTATAGAGCTACAGTAATAAAAACAGCCTGGTACTGGCATAAAAACAGACTTGTGGACCAATGGAATAGAATTGAGGATCCAGACATTAACGCAAAAACCTATGAACACCTTATCTTTGACAAAGAGGCCCAAAACATTCAATGGAAAAAAGATTGTATATTTAACAAATGGTGTTGGCATAGCTGGATGGAAGTGTGTAGAAAAATGCAATTAGATCCGAGCCTGTCACCCTGCACAAAACTCAAATCCAAGTGGATCAAAGACCTCAACTTAAACCCAGCCACTTTGAACTTGATAGAAAAGAAAGTGGGAAATACACTTCTACGAATTGGCACAGTCAACCACTTCCTAAATATAACACCAGTGGCACAGACACTAAGACCAACAATCAATACGTGGGATCTCCTGAACCTAGGAAGCTTTTGCAAAGCCAAGGACACTGTCAATAGGACAAAACGCCAGCCTACAGAATGGGAAAAGATTTTCACCAACCCTACAAGTGATAGAGGACTTTAGCTATCAGAGAAATGCAAATCAAACAACTTTGAGATACCACCTAACACCTGTTAGATTGGCTAAGATAAAAGACACAGATGACAGCCTATGTTGGAGAGGATGTGGAGCATGGGGAACACACTCCTCCATTGTTGGTGGGAGTGTAAGCTTGTTCAGCCACTTTGGAATGCAATATGGCAGTGTCTCATAAAATTGAGAATCAATCTCCCCAAGGACTCAGCAATACCACTTCTGGGTGTATACCCTAAAGAGGCACATTCACACTCCAAAGGTATTAGCTCAACTATGTTCATAGGAGCATTATTTGCAATAGCAAGAAACTGGAATCAACCTAGATGTCCCTCAACTGAAGAATGGATTAACAAACTGTAGTACAGCTACACAATGGAATACTACTCTGCAGTAAGAAAAATGATAACCTTAAATTTGCAAAGAAATGGATGGATTTGGAGAATATCCTCCTGAGCGAGGTATCACAATCTCAGAAAGATAAGCAGGGGATGTACTCACTCATTAGTGGTCTCTAAACAAACAAACAAGAAAAAAAGTCAAGCATGCCCAAGCTGCAAACCACAAACACTGAACAGCTTGTGATCAGAAACACCCTGGACTGACCCTTCAGAACCCACTGGAACTATAGGAACAACTGACTCACTCTTGAGGGAGGGGGGATAAAACTGGATTTGCCAGGAGTGGAGACTGATCTAAGCATTATTGTATAAGTGGGACCATAGAACTGTCTGCACCCTGCCCAGGGAGGGGATGGGGAGTTGTGGGAGAAGAAAAAAATGACCTGATGTGGCGGGAGGGGGAAGGGACCTTGAATAAGGACATACACGGATGAAAAAGAAAAAATTCAGAGGGAATGCTGAACACAAAGTAAATATATGTGTAGTAATCTTATTTGCATTATCACCCTTGATAAGTCTTACTTATGATTATTATTTTCTTCATAGTTATTGTTAACTTATCAACATTTTAAATTCATTTTACTGTTTTTCTTGATAAAAACAAAATAAATAAAGAAGGAAAAAAATAAATAAAAATAATCGATGTGGGATTTGAGCTTTAGCAGTGTTTCTTTTGCATAAGTAGGTGCCCTTATATTAGGGGCATAACTATTCAAGATTGAAATCTCCTCTTGACCAATTTTTCCTGTGACGAATATGTAGGATAATATTTAGTATAACAATGTATCCTAGACTCATCTCATTGTTTATATATTCTGTATTTGTAATAAGATATTTCTTCAAGGGAAATTGTTTCTGTTAACAGAGCTAGACTTGTGAATGATCTACAGACTTGTTATATGGTTTCTTGTTTTTGGCTATTAGTCTATCTATGTACAGAGATGCTAAATATATCCACACAGCCTCATCAGTATTACACACTCCAAATGTATATGATTTTCACACTGCAGAAATCCTGATCTTGAGCACCAAAATTGCCATTGTTTTTCTGTTTTTTAATCCTGAATGAGGTTTTCTTACAGTGTTGGCTGAAGCACTGTCAATCTGAAACCTATAAATAATAATCAAGATTTATTTCCAGTTTTTGTAGCTACAAGTTGTAATAAAATACCAATGTAAGATCAGAAAAGTATGAGCAAATGCTATTTTAACTGGCTTCAGATTTTAAGTATTTAAATGACCTGATTTTATACTAGAAAAGAATTCTTCAATGAGAAAGAAAAATCTATTTTGTATCATTTTTTGCTGGAGAGTTTAACTCTACTATATTTAGTGTGTTATGTGCCATGTTACTATTAATTTTCAGACATAAAATTTTTGATCCTATTTTTCTAAGACTCAGGCCACTCTTTCTTTGATTATCCCCTTATATGACACAATACTAAGCAAAAATTCAGTATTTTTTATAATACCTGTTCACTGAGACCAATATATATTTATAGATATCAATGTAAACATTTAGAAGGCAATTTGACAATATTATCTTTGAGCAAATTAAGAGTAACAGGTTCAATCCTAGTGCCTATCCTTTCCTCAACCATAGGCTTCTAATCAGGATTATTGTACAAAATGTTGAATTCTATGCTGTTGAGCAGACCTCATTTCTGACTAGAAAACATCACAGAAGAAGTACTAAAAATGTATAAACAGAATGAGCGTGTAGAATGGCATGAGATGCACGTCTTTTCTTAATATGGCATTAGAACGCTCAAACTAATGGTTGCAATGGCTATACCTAACCACACTTGCACAATATCAATACAATCACAATTCTGACACAGTTGGGTAAGTGCTTTCCTGGCCTAACTCATTAGTGAAGAGCTATTGGTAATTGTTGACTGCTGGAGGAGAAAGAAGTATTTTAAATGTGTGGCCACTAGTAGATTTCCTTCATCCTATGTGAGCACTAGTTAGATTTATGGATTTATTAACAATAACAACAGCAAAAGAACAACAATAGATATAAAATTGGGAACTTCTGTGTAGGAGAACATGAGAGATCGGCAGGTGCAAATGGAGGTGGATATGTCTGAGCTTCATTATAAACATGCATGAAATTCTCAAGAATAGAGAAAATTGTTAGACAGTAGAAAAATACTTGTTTCATGAATATTTATGCAGATTTATTATAGTATTTAATATAAAGACAACCTTGAATAAGTCAGTAGAAGCGCCTTTCTTAGAGTTAATAATAAACAGATTCAGAAATACTAGGAATTGAGAGCCGGGAAGGCAACATTAGAGTAAAGTGGTCTGCACTGTAGACTTGTAGGAGTATTAAAAACAGCCAGAGCTAGAATCTGATCAAAGAATATTAAGAATACACACAGAGATATTGGTAGCAATAAAAAGGATCAGATGCACTGTCAGAGAAGTTATTGGAAATTTTTACTGAGGGGTTCAAAGGGGTGATAGAATAGAAGAATCTTTTTCTAAAGTTAAAAATGTTAGAAAACTGAAAAATTTCACAACTGAGGTTCTCTAGAGAATGAAGAACAGAAAATTAAACTAACTTTACCTTCTCATATCAACCAAAATATTAGTATTTTAATATTGAATTATATAAAATATATTTAGAGAAAAGAAAGTAGTTCAGTTGTATTAAAACATTTATCTACTGTCCTAGCACATCAATGATATATAGTATTAGGCTGTAGACTTAAATATATGTGTAAAGTTTTATATAAAATTATACATAAAAAGACAACTAAAACTCTTTATAATGTTTCTAATGTAAATAATGATTGACACTACAGGTTTCTAAGTTAGCTCTTTTAAACTATATTTTATATAATGAAACAATTATATAAAGTGATTTTCTATAAGTAATTTTTTGTTGTCTCTTGAGCTTCTTTCTGCGGAGGCAATAAAATGATAGAGTTACTGCATGTTGCTGACTTTTAATACAAATATCATTTACTTACATTTTGCTCCCAGGAACCATACATGAAATATCTTTGACATTACTCCTGTTTTATAGAGAGTCTTTCCACTCCAAACCTTTTGGTTTGAAGACTATGATTTATTTCAAGAAATGTCTTCTCATCATAGAATCATAGTGGAGGTAGTTAGACCAAAGAGACTGTTGAGTTAGTAAACTGGTAAACTTTAAGAAATGTTATACCCCTTCTACATATTCAAGTGTGTTTAGAGAATTAATTGTTTCCAAAAATCAATACAACAACCTTGAAAATTGTCAGTCCTACAAAGTTCTTCTTTTGAAAGATGGTGATGTTTGCTATGAATGTATACTTCAAGGTGTTTTATGGTCTTCTCCACACAATTGCTTCACTAGTCTGCCAGTTTATCTCTACTCAGTAGATGAGACTTAGAAACAATCATGTTAATTTTGTTAATTCACTAGATGTGAATTTAACAACTCTGTAATACTTAGGCTGATGAAGTTGTGCCATTTCATACTTTAAGTTTCAGAAATTTTATTGCTTCTATTTTCAGGACTTGTGATGTGTTAACCAAGATGTATTTTTCTTTTAAAAATAATTTTATGAGCTTTCCCCTTCATTTTTAGTTTTATATTTATCTATCTGTTGTAATTTTTCATTTACTTTTTTGCTAAAATATATTGTCAAATTTGCTATACCATTTCACTATTACTATGAGTAGTAACACATTTTAAAGAAACTAAAAATGAAGAAGCCAAGTAAGTTGTATTTTCTATAGTGGATTTGCTATGGTTTGAGCTGCTTACCCAACTATTCAGCTTACCTCTGCTCCATGCCCAAGGCTCAGAAATTGAATGGTGTGGTTTTTTTTTTTTATTTATTGATCGTGACTATTATTAATTCTGTAATGTGAAGAGAGGTTGAGTAAGATGTACCATTGTATACTTGAGTATTCTGGAATTTGAATATTCTTGTTAAGATTGATTCAGCTTAGACTTAGTTAAGTTGGCAATTGGTCCTGCCTGTTTGAGAAAATATGACATTTATTTTCTGGATAAAATGATTGATGCCAATGGAAATGAGCAGAGATCAGTAATCCTGTCACCCTTACAACATTTAGGAAGAACATACGTATATTAAGACAATGAAATTTCAACCATAAAACAAATCATTCATTGTTTATTATTGGACTAGCCAATATGTTGGCTTTCAAAATTAACTACATGAAGGATGCTTGTTTACTGATTACCTCTTTAAAAGGACTAATTTCAGTCTTGGAAATTATGTGAGAATTTGCATTCTGAAATTTGGCAGAGAATTGGCTCAAAATATTTATGGAATAAATGGATGATTTAGTGACTAAATAAGTAAATAGATTATTTCAAATATATTTTCCACAATATTGCATAAAATAAATATTAACTCTTTAATTCTGAAATATTTTGTTCAAAAGTGCCTTGGCTTTTATTTTCTAAAATATTCTAAGCTTATTTTTAAAGAAGATTATGCAAATCACACTTAATTATTCTATAATGCATTTCTAAATGAAACATTTCCAGTAATTTACAATGGATTTGAAGTGATGTTATTAAAACCAGATTTGATGCTCATTCCATCATGCCGGCTTATTTATTCATTGCAATTTTTTGGTTTTCACAGTAATTATAGGGGAAGAGATTGTTTATAGTACATGGAAATACTCTTAGATAAAATAATTCATTTCACTCTCCTATTTGCCTCAAACTGAGACAGGAAAACAATTTTCTATGGATAATTATAGTCAGTGTCATTTGAGAATCATGGAGTTACCTAATTCAGTGTTGTTGGTAAAGACTGGAAGACTGATTAGTCCTTTATTTTGTCAACTCTATGCCATTTTATGAATAAAATTAATAACTTTAGTACCTAGGTCATTAAACTAACTATAAAAATAAATATATTTTATTCCTAATAAGTATAGTTTTGAGTGTTCTAGTGTAAATTTATTATATTCTTCTCATCAACATGCTTTTACACAAAATACACACAAACATACACACACACACAACACACACAGCAGTAGAGATAAGACAGCCTATTATCCTGGTTACAAAGTTTACATTTGCCAGTTTAATATTACTCTTTTTAGGTAATATATCTTTGTGTATAAATGATTCATATATTGAGCCCACATTATTTGTGGAAGACTGACTCAGAGAAAATTACTTAAAATAAAAATTCTAAGATTTCAAGTGTGTTTTTCCTAGATATTCTCTCTTAAGAATACCAAAAAAATGTCCCTTGACAGCTAATTAAAAATTTAAGATAAGAAAAGAATTTCTCTTAAGAAATTTGTAAATGTCAAGTTGTATCTAATATTTGAAAATATTCATAGAAAACTTAAAGTGTTTTAGGAAAATCAAATAGTTAGATGATCCTCTTTTAGAATTTAAAAACAGAAATGTAACAAAATAATAAATCTTGAAACTAAATTCTACAAGTAGAAATCAGGCTGTTAAAAAGAAACTTCAGAATACTGGCTCATTACTTACGGAAAATTAAGAATATACAGAAATCAAGAAAACAAAACCATAACACTGATATTTTTTTTAAATTTTGGAAATAGTAATTATTCTTGTCCAGCAATTGTGTATTGTGTATGCCTGAATGCTTACAAGTTGTTAGACACAGGACAACTACTTAGAAACTACTCATCCTAGGTTTGCTATAGATGATGAGATTGTAGACCTAGATTTACTGATGTAGCAAGATGATATTTTGAGTAACTTGGAAGTCTGCAACAAAATTTTGTCTGTGGAAGGAATTAAATCAGTAGGTCACTGGGAGCAGATTATGTTTTCTTCCAAAACTGCCAGAAATATCTTAGTCTCCAGTTATTCATTGACATGTCTGGGCACTCTCCTACAGCACTAAACTCCGAATGTTATACAAAGAGCCCAATATACATATATATCATTAAAATTATTGGCAAAACTATACATATGAATATAGTAATAATAATTTATTTCATTTTATGGTATGTGGAAAAGCATAGAGAATTCTACTTTTCTCATTTTACTATGTATAATAAATACAATTATTTTTTAAATTAGATCTCATTTTTTATAGCGTGCATAGGAATCATTAGTTAAACATTTTTTGCATTGATTAAACTGGAGAGTTTATATCTGGAGATATGAAAACTTACCAGGTTGATTCAATGTCTCTTTAAATTGCCAATGAATAGATTTCATGTTATTTTGTAAATAATAACTATGAGCAAAGTATGAAAACTGATTAGGTTTACAAAAAAGAGAGTTTATTTAGATTATTGTTTATTGGGATTTATTTAGTTTTTGGTTGCTTATTAGTTTAGTTTTGACACAGTCTTGCTGTAAGCTGTGGAAAATATTCTCAAGATCCCCATAAGATTACCAGCACCCCCAATCAGCAGAATGTAGTATGGAAAGCTACACCCAAATTCCAAAAATATTATTTATAAATATTTCTTTTCATTGTATGGTTAATGGTCAGTGTCAGTCTCTTTCTATGGAAAGAAAGGGGATAGGACATAGAAATTATTTTTTAAAAGAAGATTATTAAATCTACTTTAATCCAAAAACAAGCTGTTAATGTCAAAATACTTTATATTGGTATGGATTTTGACATATTCATACAAATTTAAGGTTAACTTTGCTATACTGTAAATATATTTCTACTCTTATTTAAAGTATTATGTTTATGTAATTTATTTTAAATTGTAATGTATAATTAGGAAATAGAGATTAGTAATCAGTCATCTATAATAACCAAACTTGTAGTTATGTTAATTAGGTTTTTTAGATATACAAAAATATATTTAAATTAAATAGCTAATCTTCAAATACTTCAAAGACTTACAGGTTATGGCATTTAAGATATTTTAAAAACTTAGGACTTTTCTAGAGAATGAAAGACGTTTGCTCCTAGAGGCACCAATATTCTTCCAGAAGATGATGGTCATGACAGAAACTCCATACTTTCTTTGAGGCAAAAGTTAGCCACTAGGCAAGAAACTGTTCTTGCCTCAACTGCTTGACAGTATGTTGCATAAACCAGACATACAGGATCCATAGGAAAATGGCTACTAGACCTTGCTAGAACAAGTCAAGATGGTCCTTTAGGTTCCTGCTTTGCAGAAGACACTGCCAGACAGAAACAACTGACAAACCTTATCGAAATGGACAGAACAATTCCTCACATTTTCTAATTCACTGAAAGGATGCCGGAGACTCTAGGCCTATAGTCTTGAAATGGATGCTCCATCATTACAAAAGAATTTTGGGTGACTGTCCAGGGAACCAGATGTCTCTGTTGTTTCTAGAACTCTGATAGTTGCTGCAATGCACTTTCTGTTTATTCAGGTAATGTTATATCCTTCTGTGGGTTTTGATGAAGTTAAATACTAAATAGTTATAATTTTCCTTAGTTATGATAAAACTTTAGCCTCACAAAAGTAGGGATAGATGGTAGAATATTTTACTAAATACAAAATAAACTAGATATTGTAACTATAATTCTCGTTTGATAACTGTTTTGCTATACGTAATTTTACTATGTTAAAATTGAAGCCTTTTTAATTAAAAAGAAAAGGAGAAGTGATGTGAGATATCTTCTGTTCACTAGTAATATGTGTTAATATCACTGGTTAATAAAGAAACTGTTTTGGCCTATGGCAAAGCAGCTTAGAGGAAAGTAGGAAATATAAGTGGGAATAAGGGATAAAAAAGAAGGTTGGATTCAGGGAGAGGCTACAGGCTGCAGCCCAGAAAGCAAGATGTAGTGGGATGAAGGTAAAGCCAGTAGCCACATGGCAATACATCAATTTTATAAAATGGGTTCAGTTAAGTTGTAAGAGTTAGTGGGAAATGAACCTGAGCCAAAGGCCAAACAGTTTGTAATTAATATAAGCCTTTGTGTAATTACTTGGGACTAAGCAGCTGCAGGTCTGGACCTAGGTGACTGGCCAGGCAGGACAGAAAATTTGGGGTACAGGCCTGAATTTAAGAAAAAAGAAACAAATGGGTATATGGAACAATTTGGAGGCAAGAAGGCTAATGGGGAAAAGATATAATTATACTCTCAAATAAAATAAATAACTTAATAAATGAAACAATATTTACTTCATTTGAATAATTATCATGTCTTTGTCATGTGGTACTGAGTATTTTGGGTTAATTGCACAGTATTTTGTAAATCAAAAGTGTTTTTGAATATCCCAGACACAAAATCAAATAGACCAGCCTCTTAAATAGTTCTGGATTCTGTTTTAAGTGTTGTTTACCTTACCTGATAATATGCTATAATAACCTTTGTCAGGTTTCTTTGTTTTAATTAAAAGGAAGATGAAGTAGACACAAGATGGGAAAAATTCATTCATTCTAAATGTTATAAAATGGCATCAAATCAATGTCATTGAAAAGCTCTTTCATGAAAAGTGAAATAGTCTTGAGAATCTGAAAGTACATAGTTGAGAGGAAGACAGATAGACTACATGGTAAGCAAAGGAAAAGACAGGTTACATGAGGGGGCACAGACAGGTTACACAGGAATCAAAGATAGGCTATACATTAGTACCCACAGACAGGATACATAGGGAGTACAGACAGCGTACACAGGGACCACAGAAAGAATACATGTTGGGTCATAGACATGTTACATAGGAAGCAAAAACAAGTACATAGAATGGGGCAAAGATAGGTTACACAAGGGAAAACAGAAAAGTTACATTAATGGATACATATGGGTTATATGAGAACACACAAGACTCACTGTGGTGGGCAAAGACAGGTTACATAGAGATGGGGCACACACTGGTATATAAGGGTAAACAGAGACAAGTTACATGAGGGGCACAGATTATATTGGGGAATCAAAGATAAGCTACAGGGGATATATACAGATATATTACATGGAGGTGTACACAAGCAGGTTAAATAATGGGCTGTCAAGTATATTCAGGTTGGAGGAGTAAGATACTCTATGATATATAGTCAAAATATCTTCAAAGGAAGAACTAGAAAGTTCTTAATAGAGAAAAAATTTACGAGTAAGATGATGAAAAACTACCTATCGTGATAAAAATCATATTTTTATATTTTTAAATATACTGTATCTTTTTTGGGTTTTTTTTGTTTTTTATATATGTGTACATATATATATGTATATATATATATATATATCTTTATTATTTGGTGACTTTACATCATGCACCCCATTAAACTCAGTTATCAGACCTCTCAGATTCATGCCTACTCTTATGATGTTCCCATTTACAAAACTGTCCATTCATGCTGCTCATTTAACTACTGGAGCATAATTAAACTCCCTGTGGCCAGACCCTTAAAGAAAACAAGTCTTTCCTCACCCACACGCCTACCAGAAGCCATCAATGCAGAAGTGAGGCATGTGTCATTTAACTATGTTCTAGCCTTGAGTTCTTGTGTACAATGACATCTCTCTTTTTTTATTTTTTTAAAAGTCAACTAATGAGTGAGTACATCCCCTGCTCCTCTTTCTGGAATTGTGATATATTGCTCAGGAGGATGTTCTCCATATCCATCTATTTGCCTGCCAATTTTGGAATACTATTTTTTATTACTACTGAGTAGTACTCCATTGTGTAGATATACCACAGTTTGTTAATACATTCCTCAGTTGAGGAGCATATAGGTTGTTTCCAGGTTCTTGCTATTATGAATAATGCTGCTATGAACATAGTTGAGCTAATGCTTTTGGAGTGTGAATGTGCATCTTTAGGGTATATGCCTAAGAGTGCTGTTGCTAGATCCTTGGGGAGTTTGATTCCCAGTTTTCTGAGAAACTGCCAAACTACACTCCAAAGTGACTGAACAAGTTTACACTCCACCAGCAATGGAGGCATGTTCGCCACTTCGCATCCTGTCCAGCATAGATTGTCAACTGTGATTTTAATCTTAGCCATTCTGACATGTATAAGGTGGTATCTCAAAGTTGTTTTGATTTGCATTTCTCTGATGGCTAAAGATATTGATAACTTTTTCATGTTCCTTTCAGCCATTTGTAATTCTTCTGCTGAGAAATCCCTTTTTAGTTCTGAACCCCATTTTTTGATTGGGTTATTCAAAGTTTTGGGCTCTAATTTATGGAGTTCTCAACATATTCTAGAGATCATTCCTCTGTCCTTTGTAGAGTTGGTAAAAATCTTTGCCCATTTTGTAGGCTGTGATTTTGTCCTATTGACAGTGTCCTTGGCCTTACAGAAGCTTCTCAGTTTCAGGAGGTCCTACTTACTGATTGTTGTTTTTAGTGTCCGTTCTACAGGTATTACATTTAAAAAGTGGTCACCAATGCCAATGCATTGGAGGGTATTTCCCAATTTCTTTTCTATCAAGTTCAGTGTGGCTGGGTTTACACTGAGGTCTTTGATTCACTTGTATTTAAATTTTGTACGAGGTGATATTACTGATCTATATCCATTTTTTTACACACTACCATTCAGTTATGCCAACACCATTTGTTGAAGATACTATCTTTCTTCCATTGAATATTTCTGAACTCTTTGTCAAATTCAGGTGTTCATAGGTGTATGGGTGAATGTCAGGGTCTTCAATTTGATTCCATTGATCCACAAGTCTGTTTTTATGGTAGTACCAAGCTGTTTTTGTTATTGTGGCTCTATAGTATAATTTGAAGTTGGGGATGCTGATGCCTCCTGAGATTCTTTTGTTGAGTAAAATTGTTTTGGCAATCCTGGCTTTTCTTTCATTCCAAATGAAATTGAGCATTGTTCTTTCAAAGTCTATAAAGAATGTGTTGGGATTGTGATGGAAATTGCATTGAATCTGTAGATTGCTTTTGTTAGAATTGACATTTTTACTATGTTGATCCTACCTATCCACGAACATGGGAGATCTTTCCATTTTCTGATATCCTCTGCAATTTCTTTCTTCAGAGATTTAAAATTTTTGTCAAATAGATCTGATACTTCTTTGGTTATAGTTACACCAAGGTATTTAATGCTATTTTCTGCTATTGTAAAAGGTGATGTTTCCCTTATTTCATTTTCAGCCCTTTTATCTTTAGTGTATAGAAGGGCTACTGATTTCTTTGAGTTAATCTTGTACCCTACTACATTGCTGAAAGTGTTTATCAGCTATAGAAGTTCCCTGGTAGAATTTTGTGGATCGTTATGTATACAATCATATCATCTACAAATATATTTTGACTTCTTCTTTTCCAATTTGTATCCCCTTAATCTCCTTTTATTTTCTTATTGCTTTAGTTAAAACTTTGAGAACTATGTTGAATAAATAAGGTGAGAGGGGACAGCCTTGTCTAGTTTCTGATTTTAGTGGGATAGCTTTGAGTTTTTCTCCATTTAGTTTGATGTTGGCCATCAACTTTTTGTATATGGCTTTTATTATTTTTAGGTATTTCCCTGTATTCGTGATCTCTCCAGGACTTTTATCATAAAGGAGTGTTAGATTTTGTCAAAGGCTTTTTCAGCATCTAAGGAAATGATCATATGCTTTTATCCTTCAATTTGTTTATATGATACATGAAATTTACAGTTTTCTATATGTTGAACTGTCCCTGCATTTCTGGGCTGAATTGGTGAATTTTTCCTGAGATGAGTAAGTAGTGACCTTTCTGGTCTCTTTTTATTGATTTTGGTTTAAAGTCTATTTTGTTAGATATTAGGATGTCTACACAACCTTGTTTCTTAGGGTCATTTGATTCAAAAGTCCTTTCTCAATCCTTTACTCTGAGCTTGTGTCTGTCTTTAAAGTTGAGGTAAGTTTCTTATATGCAGCAGAAGGATGGCTTCTGTTTTAGCTTTCATTGTGTAAGGGTGTGCCTTTTCATAGGTGGATTGAGTCTATTGATATTAAGGGATATGAATGACCAATGATCAATATTTCCCATCATTTTTGGTAGTAGCTTGTATTCCTTTTTGGGGGAAGTGTTCTTCTGTGGGCTAATCAATTGTCTGTGGTTACATGGTGTTCCTGGTTTCCTTAGGTCAGAGTTTTACCTCCAGGGCTTTTTGTAGGGTGGGAATTGTTGTTAGGTATTGTTTAAATCTGGTTATGCCATGAAATATCTTGTTTACTCCATCTATGTTGATTGATCATTTGGCTGGGTACATTAGTCTACATTGGCATCCATGCACTTTTAGTGTCTGTATAATGTCTGATCAGGACCTTCTTGCTTTCATTGTTTCCATTGAATAGTCAGGTGTTGTTCTGATGGGTCTGCTTTTATAGGTGACTTGACCTTTTTTTCTTTGCAGCTCTTAGTATTTTTTCTTTGTTCTGTAGATTTAGAGGCTTGATTATTTTATGGTGAGTAAACTTTTTTGTGAGTCTACTCTATTTGGTGTTCTGTAGGCTTCCTGTATTTTTAAAGGCATTTCCTTCTTTAGGTTGAGGAAATTTTCTTCTATGATTTTGTTGAATATATTTTCTGTGCCTTTGAGCTGATAATCTCCTTCTTCAATTCTAATTATTGTTTGGCCTTTCATAGTGTCCCAAATTTCCTGGGCATTTTGTGTTATGACTTTTTTGGTTTTAGTGTTCTTTTTAACTGATGTATCTATTACCACTATTGAGTCTTCCACCCCAGAGATTGCCTCTTTCATCTCTTGGATTCTGTTGGTTATGACTGAATCTGTGATTCTGCATCGTTTCTTCAGATTTTCTATTTTTAGTTTTGTCTCGTATTTTTTGCCTTCTTTATTGCTTCTATTTCAATTTTATTCTCGGTAAATTTCTTTCCCTGTTTGTTTTCTTTTTCTTGGTTTTCTTTATTTTCTTTAAGGGCTTTGTTCATCTCTTCTAATTTTCTGTTTGTATTTTCTTCTATTTCTTTAAGGGAGTTTTTTTTATATTCTCTTTAAGGCTTCTATTAGTTTCATAAAGCTGTTTTTAAGATCGTTTCCTTCTGTTCCCTCTTCATTGTTATGTTTAAGTCTCGAAGCTATAGAACAAATTGCTTCTTCTGGTGCTGTCGTACTGACCTTTGTACTGTTGTATGTCTTCTTGCACTTCAGTCTGCCCTTTGCTTCCCCAGTTCACTCTTGGTTAGTTCTTGGACAGTTCTTAGTGAGTTGTTGGTCTGAGGGCTCTTAATCAGCTATGTGTTCAGAGGGTCAGCTGCTCTTATAAGGTTGCAGTGCTATGACGCCTGTTGTTACCTCTTGGCCTCTTACCTCTCAGCTGTATGCCAGGGACTTGGCTGTTCTCCCACTGCTATTACACCCTCTGTGTTCTGGGTGGGCTCTGCACCATGTCAAAGCCAAGTGGTCATCACAGGGCCTGGGCTCAGGTGGCAGAAGTCACCTTCTGACCTCTGACCTCTCAGCTATGCTTTTAAGAACTCCTCTGCTTCCCTGCTGCTATTATGCCAGCCGTCCTTGGTCTGTGCAGAAGCCGAGTCTGTTCAGCAGACTGCTGAAGCCAAGTCTTTTACCTCTGAGCTACCTGTCTAGGGCCAAGGGACACAGCTGTTCCCCTGCTGCTAATTTCCCAGCTGTTTTCTGTGTGAGCAGTGCTCCACGCCAGAGTAGGGTGGCCATCCCATACTGTACCTTATAAATATGCATAAATAGCTAGCACAAATTAATATTTTTATCTTATGCATGGTTTAAGCAAGCTACTATTTAAATATATTTTTAAAGTACAATTATTTAAACTATTATGATTGCTTAAATAAATTAAGAAATCAACTTTTTTATTTCTCTCTCTGTCTTTCTCTCTCATCCTATCCCTTAATCTTTTACCAAAGTCAATTTGTGTTCTACTTCATTCAGCAAATGTGAGAAATATAATGAGCAAAAGCTATTTATGAGAGGAAGGTATTTGTTTCAAAATACATTTCTAGGTAACAGTCTTTCCTCAAAATGTTGTGGGATATTTTTATACACTGTGTGAAGATGTGTTGCTGTTCTACCTTGCTTACCTAACACACTTGATTGATTTAGTAAAAACCTTAATGGCCAATAGCTAGCTGGGAGAGAATAGGCAGGATTTTCTAGAAGAAATAGGAACTCTGAGATGAAGAAAAGCAGAGTCACCAGCAAGACATGGAGAGAATTAGACATACAGAAGAGGAGAGGTTAAAAAAACACATAGCACAAAAGTAAATTAATTTAATCTATAAAAGCTAGTTGTGAACAAGCCTAAGCTATTGCCAATCATTCATAATAAACAATAAATCTCCATGTTATTATTTTGGGACTGATGATCTAAACTCTGACATAAAAGTAAAAATATAAAATAAGGGAAGCAACTGAAGCAAAAACTGAAAAGGAACGCATGGAGAAACCCTTCTTCCTGCCTCATGCTCACCCTGCTGTCTTACATAGTCTAGATCTGCTTTCTGATGGGATGATGCCACCTAGCATAGGTTGATCCTTTCCACATGGATCATTAATAAAGGATTTCTATCACAAAAATGGCCACAAACCAATATGATTAAGGAAATTCTACAACTTGTGTTTCCTCTTACCAGATGACACTAGGTTATATCAAGTTGACAACAGAAACTAACAAACACAATTTTTAATTGTATCTTTCCAGTTGACAAATTTTTCTGTTTTTCTGGATAATTATGCACCATATATAATAAAAAGTGTGTATTCCATAACAAAGGCCTCTAATATTGCTTTCAGTGTTGATCCTTTTTTATGTATTAAAATAGGTTCAGCATGTGATACTTAGAAGAAATGCAGGCCATATCTTGCTGTATATAATACAAATATAATTAGGTATCTTGTGGCATCTACACCTAATTCAGACAAGTGCAAAAACTAAGCTGTTACATGCATGTCAGTGGTCTACCTAAATGGCTTACCTATGCTATCAACTAGGCAAAACATTAGAGTAGCATTGCTAAAGCTTTCCCCTTGCCCCTTTTCTAATTGTATAACTCCTGATTTTTAAAATTTAGATAATTTCCTTCCATTTTTCAATTTAGTACAAAAAATTAATATAAAACAAATCGCATGTCATTACAAGGCAGTTGTAAAAATTTAGAGGCATAGGCAAACCAGTTTGGAAAGCCCCAACTGGTTCCTACTTGGGTCTAGTTTAACAAAAAAAAATCATCAACAAATCTAGGCTTCTTTGTGCTCCTGTGTTCACATTTGGTATGACCCTCACCTCAGCCAAGGACAAAGACATTATCACATCTTAGCATTCATTTGTTTAGAGAGTACAATTTGATATAATTTTACAAGTTAACAATAAAGCTAACAATAGCTACTCCTTTTGTAAAATGCATAGCCAGTTATTTTTGATAAAGGAGGTCTTTTAAAGTTGACAGCCAGAAGGAATGCTTGGGTATTATTTGGAAAGTGCAAATTTCTATAAGGGATACAGTTAAGGCATTGATACAACATTGACCAGCATAATTTTTGTTTGACATAAGCATAAAACATCCTGCTTAAGAAAGTATCCATATCCACCAGGATGAAGGCAGCATGCTACAACAAAAGGAGATACGGCAGCAACACACTTAAGCAGAATTGCGTCAGCCTCAGTATGCTGTGAACACATTCATAGCAGCCATATGAAAGTCCCACCACTGCTGGGCTAGCAGCTGTTCACCACCACCAAGGATCCTGCTATTACAGAAAAATTGTGTTTCAGTTCTCCATGCAATCTTTTTATAGCAAGGGCCTTCATTGCCACAAGGGCTCCTCTGTCAAGGATTGATTAAGTTGAGAGCTGCAAACCATAAATAGCACCTAGTTAAGTGGACACACCGCAGTCACAAAAATAGTAATCCTATATAACATGGAACAGGGATGCTTCAATTCATATATAAATCAAATCATGGCAAGCACACAGAAACCACGTGCATAAACCGGAATACTATTTTTAAACCTACACACACACACACACACACACACACACACACACACACACACACACACACACACACAGGGACTTTCAGAAATAAAGAATTTTATTTTAAAGTGCACTTGGTGCACTTTCTATAAATCTGAAAATCCAATCTATAATTTTCTTAACACATCATTCTATCATTACATTATTCAAGTAAACAGGCATGCTTTTCAAATTTAGTCTACAAAAAATGGGAAGTCCACATAATTAAAAGCCCAGAAGCACTGGTTCTTCTTAGGTAGACCACCTGACATTATGGGAGTCACTCACATATAGCACGGAAATAGTAGCCACTGTGCATTTTCTATCACAATACAAAGCATTTGAAATGGTAAATGTAAAAGCCCTTGGCATCTTGTAAAAGCAGGAGAGAACTAAGTTTTTGTGTATAACGCTCCATTAAAAACTTACCTGTATCTATGCTTCTGTGTTAACATATGGTCTACATGCGAACTAACATTCTATCAAGTTTTTTTTTATTTCTGAGCCAAGGAATAACATTTTATTTTTAATAAACTACATTTGCCTGTTTCTAAAATACACCTTGATTTTTTTCATGTAAAATATTCATGTTTTATCTGTCTGATATTTATGCATGGTTGTTATAACACCTGTTCCTAATTTCTATTCATCTGCCAGTCTAGTATCTACACTAATTTATTTTAAATATAATCTTTAAATGTTTTACAAAATTTATCTTGCCATCTCAACAAAATTTTTAACTCTGTTGATATCAATTCATATACTACAAATTAATCCATATATATCTTTTTATAGTCACACATAATGTGGGATTAGCATATTTGTAAAAATACAGCTGAAAGAGATCATTGTTTTTCTTTTCTCTCTATGTAGGTATAAATGTAAAACATGTTTCTCCTCCCATTCACTTCTAGCTCTTCTCTCTCTTCATTGTACACACACATACACAAACAGAGAGAGAGAGAGAGAGAGAGAGAGAGAGAGAGAGAGAGAGAGAGAGAACTATAAAATCATGATTCTTTTTTCTTTTCAAAATACTCATCCAATCAGCTTTGTCTGTATCAATGCTGTCTCTTAAGTTTATTGTACATGAAGGACAATCTTAAAATGTAATTTAATTTTTTAATTAAACCTTCATTTCTATTTAATTGCACACTACATGTTTTCTAGCACAGAAACATAATGAGAAGGAAGCAATTTCAAACGTGCTTAAAGGTCTTACTCTGCTCCAAAGTAGAGATGGTTTCCATAGCAACTGGCATACCACCCTCTATTTATTCCAAATAAATGACAAATCAAAAGTGCAGCTGTACTACCAGGGATTTCTATTTCTCCCAACATGATACACGGTTACCAGTACCCATACTCTCATGGTTACTACTTGCTATAACCTAATAAGTGGGAGAAGGGTGTGAGAAATACAATTTGTGGCTGCAGTGTTCCACAATTTGGTGACTGTTACTGTAACCTTGATTGGTAAAGCTGTAAAATTCCCTTTGGTGAGAAAGCAAAGCAGAAGGCCTTGTTTCCTTCTTTCCTTCTTTCTTTCATCCTGTATTTCTTTCTCTCTCTTTTTTTCTTTTTGATGCTAAGTACTTACACTGCAAATGAGATCTATGTCAGTTAACCTAGGAAGCAAATCAAATTCTAAATTGCATCCTCTAATAGCTACTGCTGTTAGATGCCCTCAAAAATATTCATAATCTGAAAACTCACTGTCTGAATAGCACTAACCTGGCCTGTGAAGCTAAACAAAGGCAGTAAGGCTCAGCTGGGCTCTCAGTTGCCTCCATTGTACTTTGCTTTAAATGAATCCAACCTAAGAAATATGCAAAAAAATGGTGAGAGGCCAGCAAGCTGCTTGGTATCTATATGTTTTTCAGGTTCTGATATAGGGCAAGATAATCATTTTCCACACAAATGAATTTGAGTCGTTTAGATATATAAGAACACACACACACACACACACACACACACACACACACACACGCCCCTAGTGAGTATCACTAAAACAGCATGAGAAAAAAATATAACTATCATACTTGAACTTATTCATAAATCATTCTATTAAATATCAAATGTTTAGAAAATTAAGTTCTTGTTATTGGAAATAGAAAATACCCTTCATTTTTCTCATGAAGGCTTTCAATATATACTACCACTGTAAATATTATAAGAATATCATCAGTTTTTACCAATGCACATAAATTTTTTGTCAAATTTAAAATATCAAGCTATTAATTACAACACACACATGGATGCATGAAATTTGCCCTGGCTTGTATTAGCAGACATAAAGAGAAGAAACTATAAGGTAAACTGAACAGTGTTGTCTGTCATTATCTTCTCTTACATTCCACTGAAAAGATAGATAGGCTCATCACCAATATTGCACTGTATTTATTTTACCCATCCTGTACTAGCAAGACAGTTTCTTACAATAAGAAGGAGACCAATAGGATCTTTTCCCTGAAGGACTGCTAATGATGTCATCACATTTCAGCTTCACTGTGGCAGCAACATCCATACATAGGTCATCAAAGTGAATGAAAGATGGATGAATGATGACAGTTCATTTAAAGATTCTCATCAAGTTTAAATGTAATACAAAATATTAAATCTTTCAAGAACAGTAGCAATAAATGCTATTTCATAAAAATAGAATGGCAAACCTACCTATAGTTCTGTTTAAACTATTATGTTAATCTATCAAATATTTATTTAAACCAATGTAAGTTTTAAATCAATTATCATTGATTCTTTAAATAGAGTCCTGATTAATTAAAATTTACATGTTGAAAACATTAAGAAAAACTTTCCTTCACATATCTGTACTCGATATACTAATATTATCTTTTGTGAGAGTACATCATATTTAGCAGAAGATGGATATGCTTGTCTGGGAATAAACATTTCATAAGAGCAAAGCTAAAATGTGCATGGTTGAATAAATTATTTATGGTCTTATATTGTTCTGCTTCTCTAAAGTTAGGATAAAAAATTAAATCTTTCTCAAGGTGTTAATGTGAGGAAAGAGGAGAAAATTTAATAAAAGTTCTCCATTGTGTTTGACACATAATAGGCAGTTAACAACGGTGTTTTGTTCCTGCCAATTTAATCTATCAAATAAAACTTAAAGCAAATGAAAACCAGGTTACAATTCGCAACCCCTGAGTCCCTCAGTAATAAGAAGGAACCTAAGCGAGACATCTATAGATACTCCCCTGGGAAGGGAAATAGAGAAGACCTCCTGAGTAAATTTGGACCATAAGATGTTGGGGAGTGAACATGAGGAAATGACATGAGTTAGGGCAGGAACAGAGAGAGAAAACAATGAAATAGATATACAGGAATCAACAAAGAAGATCCCAGCTAAGATTCCAAGCAATAGTGGAGAGGCTGCCTAAACTGACCTTCCCCTATAATCAATTGATGACGAACTTAATTGTTATTATAGAACTTTCATCCAGCAATTGATGGAAACAGATGCAGAGTCTCATAGATAAGAACTGGGTTGAGCTCTAAGTCCAGATAAAGAGAGGGGTGAGAGATTATATGAGCAAAGGGGTCAAGATAATGATGAGAAAACCACAGAGACAGCTGTCCCAACTTACTGATTCTGAACTTGGTAGAATATGGGGCCTCTGGCAATGGGACCAGAATTTATTCCTAGTGCATGAACTGGATTTTTGAAGCCTATTCTCCACCGAGGAACACCTTGCTCAGTCTTAATACCAGAGTGAGGGTCTTGGTACTACTTCAACTGGATATGCCTGACTGCATTGATTCACCCTGGGTGTCCTTACCCTCTCTGAGGAGGGATGGGGTGGGGAAAAATTGAGGAATGACTGGAAAGAGGCAAGGGAGAGGGAACAGTGGTGAGTATTTAAAATATAAAATTTAAATTTAAAAAATCAGGAAAATTGTTCAAATTCTGAAACCCATTCCTACTAATTCTATGATAAGTTTCTTCCTTAGTATTTCTTCAGCTTTGTTTCTCAATCTGCTTCAGACTGAAGGAAGAAGATTTTAGTTTTGGTACAGTCCTATGTGCTTCATGGTATTGTTGGGATAGAGAGGAAGTAGAGAGATGTTCATTTTGAGTAACAAATCTATTACTTATATAACTTGTTTAAATAAATTCACTCATTACTATTATCCGACTAAATGGACATACTGTCAAACCGACTTTTAATATTGACATTATGAAGTAACGCATTTCTCAACCCTTATCAGAGAAGCTTCTTTTGGCAGCACACAGTGGTTTGCAGTGAGCCACACCTGGCCACAGCAAAGAGAATACAAGACTGTGAAGTGCTAATACCAAATAGAAAATCTTCATCACACTCTGTCATTGCAGAAGAGGGAACAGGAAGAAGCTAAGAGATGGAGGATATAGATGAATACAGGAATGGCGCTTTCTAGGTACAGCAGGGCTACTTCAGGAAGGAACTCACCAAGTTTGTGACAGCTTAAACAGACCTGCTTAAGCTCATCCTGACAAAACCCTGGCATTGAGATGGAGATAGAGCCACATCCTTAGTCCAAGGGTTATTGGTAATTGAAATCTACTGGGCAAGAGGTAAACAGTTTCCAGGGCCTGATCACCCATCAGGAATGTCACTCTCCAGGACCAGAGTCAATCTGTAGAGTCTGGTCCCAGACTCTCCTTATCAGACAGGACTAGGGTTTGGCTGTGAAGGGCTTCTCAAGCCACAGCTAAAAGAGAGGACTTTGTCCTGCCAGGCCTTGCCTGAAAGCAAACTGCATCATCAGAGAAGGACTGAGGCTTTGAAATTCAGACCTCAGTCCAGAGCAGAGTCAGAGATCCAGCAGACCTCTTGCTCAGAGGAGACAGGAGACATATGAGCCTTCGCCACAGCTGACTAGGAGCTGCCTAATCATGAACCACTGAAGTGGGCAGATGCCAGTGCAAAAATACATATAAAAATATAAAGAACAAGGCAACACCAGAAGAAAATTGGTGGTCCTACAACTACAAGACCCTAACAGAGCAATGAAGAGGAATCAACACCAAAACACCTTTATGACGATTACTGAAGCCTTAAAGAAGATATAAAAAATTCCCTTAAAGCAATAGAAGAAAATGCAAACAAAACATTGTGAGAGATGAATATGTCCTTGAAAGAAAACCAAGAAATGGTAAACCAAAAAATGAAAGAAACATTGTAGGAACTAAAAACTGAAATAGAAGCAATAAAATAGGCACAAAATGAGACAAAGATGGAAATAGAAAATCTGAAGAAAAGAGCTGGATATACAGATACAAGGCTAACCAACAGAATCCAAGAGATGGAAGAAAATGGCTCTGGATTGGAAGACTCATTAGCAGAAATAGATACATCAGCCAAAGAAAATACTAAAACCAAAAAGTCCATAACACAAAATGCTTAGGTAATATGGGACACCATGAAAAGACCTAACCTGAGAATAATAGAAATAGAAGAAGGAGAAGAAAACCAGCTCAAAGGCACGTATAATGTATTCAATAAAATTAGAGAAGAAAACTTTCCTAACTTAAAGAAGGAAATACCTATAAAGATACAAGAATCTTAAAGAACACCAAGTAGATATGAACCCCCCAAAAAGTCTGCTTACCACATAATAATCAAGCCACAAAACATACAGAACAAGGAAAAAATTTTAAGAGCTGCAAAAGAAAAGGGTCAACTTACTTATAAAGGCAGACTCATCAGAATAACACCTGAATATTCAATAGAAACGATTAAAGCAAGAAGTGCTTGGTCAGAAGTCAGACAGACACTAAAAGAGCACGGCTGCCAACCTAGACTACTATGCCCACCAAAATTATCAATCACCATAGATGGAGTAAACAAGATATTTCATAACAAAATCAGACTGAAACAATACCAATCTACCAATCCGGCCCTACAGAAAGTATTAGAGGGAAAACTCCAACCTAAGAATCCCAGATATACACATAAAACCACAAATATTCAATAATCCAACAGAAGAAAAGCCCAGAGAAAGGAATTACATACAAGCTACAACCCAAAATAGCAGGAAATATCAATCAGTGGTCACTAATCTCCCTTAATATCAATGGACTCAACTCAACTACAAAAAGACACACACTAACAAGATGGATATAAAAACAGAAGCGATCCTTCTGCTGCATACAAGAAACACACCTCGACCACAGACACAGGCTCAGAGTAAAGGGTTGGGAAAAGTTTTTCCAATCATATGACCCTAAGAAAGAAGCTGGGGTTGCCATACTAATATCTAACACAGTAAACTTTAAGCTAAAAGCAATTAAAAGGGACCAAGATGTTCAGTACTTATTCATCACAGGAAAAAATGGTCAAGAGGAGATTTCAATCCTGAATATTTATTAGGACTGATATAATATAAGGGCACCTACCTATATAAAAAAATGCTAAAGCTCAAATTCCACCTCAATTCTCACACATTAACAGTGTGGGACTTCAATGCCCAACTTTCACCCCTGGATAGGTCAACTAGGCAGAGACTCAACAGAAAAATAAGGAGTCTAACAAAGGTTATGATACAAATGGATTTAATAGATATTTACAGAACCTTCCACGCAAATGCAAAGGAATATATATATTTCTCAGCTCCTCATGGAACTTTCCCTAAAACTGATCCATAATTGGTTATAAAGCAAATATGAATAGATACAAAAAATAGAAATAAGCCCTTGTGTCATATTGGCGCAACAGGGTCTTAAGTTAGAGTTAAACAACATCAAAAATCACAACAGCCTACCAACTCATGGAAACTAAGCATTACTCAGATGAACCACATCTTGGTCAAGGAAGAAATTAAGAAAGAAATCACAGTCTTCCTAGAGTTTTATGAAAATGAATTCACACATACCCAAACTTGTGGAACACAATGAAAGTAGTCTTAAGAGGAAAATTCACAGCACAAGATGACTATATGAAAAGCCTAGAGAAATCACACACTAGAGAACTAACAGCACAGCTGAAAGCCTGAGAACAATTAGAAGCAAACTCACCTAGAAGGATTACATAGCAGGAAATAATTAAACTTAGAGCTGAAATCAATACAATTGAAACAAAAAGAACAATACAAAGAATCAATGAATCAAAGAGTTGGTTCTTTGAGAAATTCAACAAAATAGATAAGCCCTTATTCAAATTACCCAAAAAGCAGAGAGTATCCAAATCAACAAAATCAGAAATGAAAAGGGGAACATAACAACAGACCCCCAGGAAATCAAGAGAATTATCAGATCATACTTTGAAAATCTATATTCCACAAAAATGGAAAACTTAGAAGAAATGGACAGGTAACATTTACCAAAATCAAATGAAGACCAGATTAATTTCTTAAACAGACATATAACCCTTAAGGAAATTGAAGCTGTCATTAAAAGTCTTCAAAGTAAAAAAGCCCAGGTTCAGATGGTTTCGGTGCAGAATTCTACCAGATATTCAAAGAAGAATACTACCATTACTCTTCAAAATATTTCACACATTAGAAACTGAAGGAATATTCCAAATTCCTTTTATGAGGCCACAATTACCCTAATACCCAAACCACTCAAAGACACAACAAAAAATTACAGAAAATTCCTTCATGAGTATTGAGGCTAAAATTCACAATAAAATTTTGGAAAACTGTATACAACAATATGTAAAGAATATCATCCACCACAACCAAGGAGACTTCATCCCAGAAATAAAGGGATGGTTCAACATATGAAAAACCGTAAACGTTATCCATCATATAAACAAATTAAAGGAACAAAACCACATGATCATATCCTTAGATGCTGAAAAAGCCTTTGACAAAATCCAACACTCATTTATGATTAAAGTCCTGGAGAGATCAGGAATACAGGGAAAATATCTAAATATAATAAAGGCGATTTACAAGAAGCCAACAGCCAGTATCAAACTTAATAGAGAAAAACTCAAAGAAATCCCAATAAGTCAGGAACTAGACAAGGATGTCCTCTCTCCCCTTATCTATTCAAAATAGTTATCAAAGTTTTAGCTCAAGCTATAAGAGAACAAAAGGAGATTAACGGGATACAAGTTGGAAAAGAAGAAGTGAAGCTATCCCTATTTGCAGATGATATGATTGTATACATAAGTGACCCACAAAATTCTTCTAAGGAACCTCTACAGCTAATAAACACCTTCAGCAATGTAGCAGGATACAAGATTAACTCAAAGAAATCAGTAGCCCTTCTATACACTAAAAATAGAAGAGCTGAAAAAAGAAATAAGGGAAACATTACCCTTCATTATAGCAGCAAACAGTATTAAATACCTTGGAGTAACTATAACCAAAGAAGTCACAGACCTATTTGACAAAAATTTGAAATCACTGAAGAAAGAAATTGAAGAGGATATCAGAAAATGGAAAGATCTCCCATGTTCATGGACAGGTAGGATCAACATAGTAAAAATGGCAATTCTAACAAAAGCAATCTACAGATTCAATGCACTGCCCATCAAAATTCCAACACAATTTTTTATAGACCTTGAAAGAACAATGCTCAATTTCATTTGGAATGAAAGGAAAGCCAGGATTGCCAAAACAATTTTACTCAACAAAAGAACCTCAGGAGGTATCACCATCCCTGACTTCAAGTTATACTATAGAGTTACAGTGATAAAAACACCCTGGTACTGACATAAAAACAGACTCGTGGATCAATGAAATAGAATTGAGGACCCAGGCATTAACCCAAAAACCTATGAACACTTGATCTTTGACAAAGAGGCCCAAAATATTCAATGGCAAAAAGATAGTATATTTAACAAATGGTGTTGGCATAGCTGGATGGAAGTGTGTAGAAAAATGCAACTAGATCTGAGCCTGTCACCCTGCATAAAACTCAAATCCAAGTGGATCAAAGACCTCAACATAAGTGGTACCTCCTGAATCAAAGAAGCTTCTGTAAAGCCAAGGATACAGTCAATAGGACAAAATAACAGCCTACAGAATGGGAAAAGATTTTCACCAACCCTACAAGTGGTAGAGGATTGAACTCTAAAATATAAAAAGAACTCAAGAAACTAGAGCCCAAAACTTTGAATAACCCAATCAGGAAATGGGGTTCAGATCTAAAAAGGGAATTCTCAGCAGAGGAATTACGAATGGCTGAAAGGCACCTGAAAAAGTGCTCATCATCTTTAGCCATGAGAGAAATGCAAATCAAAACAACTTTGAGATACCACCTTACTCCTGTCAGATTGGCTAAGAAAAAAGACAGAGATGTCAACTGATGCTTGAGAGGTTGCAGAGCAAGGAGAACACTCCCTAATTGTTGGTGGGAGTGTAAGCTTCTTCAGCCACTCTGGAATGAAGTATGACAGTTTCTCGGAATACTGTGAATCACTCTCCCCAAGGATCCACCAATACCACTTCTGGGTGTATACCCTAAAGATGCACATTCGCACTCCAAAGTCATTAGTTCAACTATGTTTATAGCAGCATTATTGGTAATAGCAAGAACTTGTAAACAACCTAGATGCCCCTCCACTGAAGAATGGATTAACAAACTGTGGTACTTCTACACAATGGAGTACTACTCAGCAGTAAGAAAAAATGATATCCCAAAATTTGCAGGCAAATTATGGATTTGGAGAATATCCTTCTGAGCAAGGTATCTCAAACCCAGAATGATAAGCAAGGGATGTGATCACTCATTAGTGGACTCTAAACAAAAAACAAAGCATGTCCAAGCTGCAAGCCACAACCACTGAACAGCTTGGGATCTGAAAAACCTTGGACTGGCACCTTGGATCCCACTCCTTCCAGGGCAACACCTGACTCAGTCTTGATGTTGGGGTAGGAAACTGGATCTACCAGGAGCGGATTCTTAACTGAGCCCTTTCCAGGGAGGAGAGGAGGAGATGTGGAGAAGAGAGAGTGACTGGAGTGGTTGAGTGGGGACAGGACCTTCAATAAGGATACTCACAGATAGAAAATGTGATTTTATTCATAATAAAAAAATGGCTAACAAACAAAGGTTACCTGCACTTAGCCAATGTTATTTTCTTTAGTAACTGTGTATTTAATAAAATATACTTAAATAAAAAAATCTATAATTTAAACAAAAGAAAACTACTGGGCAAGATAGAGTCATTTTCCTTTAAAAATTGTAGTCCTGGTAAGTTGAGCGCTCCAGTGGAGGACCACACAGAAACAGTGAAGTTGGATTTGGAAGGAGTTGGGTGAAGTGGGATGAATAGTATCAAATTACATTGAAAGAACTACAGGCTAGTAAAAAATGCTACATGCAGGAGAAATAGTATTCCCCAAATATTAGCCTTCTATTATCCAGTTACAAGTGTTCAACCCTCAAATCATATACATACATGTAACACTAAGGAGACCAAGCCAATTTTATTTATACATTTGGGTTTATATACATAGATATATACATAGATACCTATATATATCAACTAAAGAAAAACATTTATGATCTAATTATATTTTAATTTAAAATTTTTAAATGTATAATTTATTGAAGAACCAATAAAAATAAAATATTAATAAATTTAACCAATGCTTTAATAACCTGGGTAAACTGTTAATGTTTCTGTTATATACATTGTTAAATAAATTTTATTATAAATACACAGCTTTTCAATGTTAAATAATATAAGAAATGTAAAATCTTCAAAAGTTAACTTCATATTGTGGCCTAAGGAGGAAGAAAAAATAAGAGATAAATGTTGTTAAAGTGTAATCTCAAAAATAAAAAGAGAAAAAGAAAAAAGTCAACTTTCCTTATCCTTTTTTTTTTCCACTTATAACAAACACTGGCATTCAACTGTTTAACCACTTCTATTAAGTAACACAATGTTTATGCTGTCATGTTTTAGGTGTTTTTTACTATGGAAAGTGGGATTTAAATGTCTATTTTCATACACAACTCAAATACACACTATGTCTATTCACCTTGGTTCAACATATTTTACTAAATATTTGATCCATTTATTATTTAGCATGTATTACTTTCCATTTGTTTATTTATATTTTCATGTTGAGAACTGTTGCTTTTTTATTTAAAAAGATTTTTTCTTTATCTATTGTTCCCCCTCCCTTTTCTCCTCCCAATCCCTCCCAGTCCTCCCTCAGCCTCCCCTCAACCCCATGCCCCCATCCATTCCCAAAGAAGGGCAAGGAGTCCCAAGGTTAGTCATCTCAGTCTGCCATATTCAGTTGAGGTAGGTCCAAGTCCCTTACCCCCGTATCAAGGCTGGGTTAGGTGTTTCTTTGTAGGGAATGGGCTCTAAGATGCCAATTCATACACAGGAGCATAGTCTGACCCTACTGCAAGAGGCTCCACAAACTGCCCACATCATTTCACAGTCATCTACTTTTGGAGGATTTAGTTCCTTTCCCTGAAGGTTCCTCTGTGATTGTTTCTGAGTCAATGAGTGTAATGTCTTTTGATGTAATCTACTTATCCAATTTCTCATCTATGCTTCTCTCATTAATTTTCTCCATAAGTTTGGTGTATTAATTGTTTCTTTTCAAATTTCACTGAGTCTAATTAGTGTTTCCTATATTATCATGGATGTAGGACAATCTATTGAACCATGGTTAGCCTCTCATGGCACATTCCTGAAGAAAACTGACTCACCCTTCCCTAACAGCCAGAAACTGACTTTAGCTGCTCTGTTCAGGGAGGAAATTCATAAGTCTCTCTTCTATTTATAGTGGTATTTGGCTAGCTTGATCTTCTCTAGGTCTTGTGCATGCCTTCACAGCAGCTGTAACTTCATGTGTTTTTATGAAGCTGTCATGTCCAGCAGATATTGTTTGCAGCAGAAATTCATTACTTCTGGCTCTCATAATTTCTTAACCCTCTCTTTCTTGATGATCCTGAGTCTTACAGAGATGGAGTGTGGTGTCTATCCAACTTAGGGCTGAGCACTGAGTATCTCATTCTCTATTTCAGTTTTGTGTCTCTGTATTAGTTTCTTTCTACTGAAAATATAAGCTTCTCTGAATGGAGTTGAGTGATTCACTGTTCTATATATATAAAGATAAGAAATTAGTGGGCAGCTTAATACTGGGTCCAATTGGCAGAATAATAGTATTAGCTTCTCCCCTGACATATAACCTTGGGAGACATGCATTTGAGACCAAGTAAATAATAGTACATAGCATAAATTTTGTCCTGTGAAATGGCTCATAAATCCAGCCAGAAAGTGGCCTGTTATTCTTTTAACCCCCACATCATTGTTGTCACAATATGTGTATCTGGTTAGGCCAGTCTTAACTGTGTCTCACAGGAGAGATTCCTGGGTAAGACTGTTTATTACTTTTATCCCCTAGCAATATGAATAGAAATTTCTAACACTATGAAGGCTAGCCAACATAATGAAACTTTCAGTTCCATATCAACTTGATTTCTCCATATCTTATGGGTCAACCATATATTCTTTTCAGTATAGGGTCTTATCAAGTTCTAATGGTAATCAAAAACAATGCCAATAGCCCAAAATGTTTGGAAGGATTCATAAGACCCCACTGAGCTACAGATCAATCAGAGGTTTATATGTTTATAAAGGTCACTGGAAATTTACTTGATAATCTATGATATCTGGGACACACAATGTCTCCATTATAGGATGTTGACCTTTGAAATCATTTTACATATTGTTATGCATACATATTTAGAAAATGTCTCTAGTAGTAGGCTTCCATATTATTTTAAAGGGATCTTTGCTATTAATTATTTCTGCTCATACTCCTTCCTCTAACCTGTCCTCCAGAACCTCAGGGCGTTTAATCCTTCCTGTTCTACTTGTTGCCTTTCCCTCTCCAGACCACCTGCATTCTATCCTTCGATATAATAAAATGCATATATCAAGTTTTTCTTACATAAGTTTCAGCAACTACAGTCCTGAAAATGATTCAAAAAAATGAGTAACAAAAAAAAAAAATGGTACCATGGTATTCATATAAAAGATCTGTTTCTGAAAGTCAAAATTGGAAACTAACAGCAAACTTACTATTTGGTAGGATATTACTCAACCACAGAAATAAATATATGACAAATTCATATAAAAATAGGGTGGAACCCCAAAACAACTATACAAACTGAGAAGCCACAGGTATAGAACACTTTTGATTTCACTAAATTAAATACCATTAAAATAGAAATCAAAATAACAGCAAACCAGTGGTTTCCTCAAGGTAAAGGACTAATTATGAAGAAACATATTGATGTCAATTGGAATAATAGAGGCTTTCTGAACCTCAAGAGACACTTAACATCTAACAAGAAAGAATGGTCAGAGATCATGAATTTCACTGTTCTCAAAGTTCAGCCTGCTGCATGTAATTCTGTCCTTATGTGAATACAGAACCAAGCACTTTATGCACTTTGCTCTGCAAAGTGGGAAACTAACAAAATTTGGTTGGTATAATATGCTATGGTAATAATATCTAGCAAAGAGTTCTTGCATTCAGAGTATCATTGACTGGTGACAGAAACATTTTTAGTAGAGAGACATTTTGAGTTATTTTTGATGTTTCAAAAAAAGAGTACAATAATGATGAGAGAAAATATTTAGAACATATTCCAGATTTAGAAAAATATAAAAAAGATATTTAGTTCCTATGCATCCATTTTCTCACAGATTAAAAAAAGCACAGCTTAGGAAACAATAACATTATTTGACAAGGAATTGACAATATGGCTTAGCAGCTTGGGTTTTATCTGCAGAATCCAATAGTAAGGAAACAACAGACCACCCATAAGCTGGCCATCAACTCCTGTACACAATCCTTATGCCACAAGTGCATGCACATGTATACACATGGGCACACAAAATAAATAAATATGTAAAAGTATGTTAAAATACTTGTGAAATTAAAATGATGAAACATCAACCTATTAAATTGTTTTCAGTAGTACCTTTTTAAGTGATTAGAATTTCAATTTTAGCATATAAAATATTAATAACATCCAGTTATAGTCATTGCTGTGACAACCAGCATAAAATGAAGCTACAGCTAAAATGCTTTGAACACAGCAGGTATTATTTTTCTAGAGAAAAAAAAGTTCAGACTTTTCTTTCACTGAAAAGACACTGTACTACGGATACTACAGGTCAGTCTGTAGTATGGATCAAATTTATGCTTCTGATTTTCCAGTTAGGATGTTTTGCCTTTGCCTTCAGATTTATTGAGTGTTAATTACCATGCCAGAGATGTGTTAGCATCAATTTCTTACCTACATTATTCAATTAATTAAAACTTTTTAATAAATTTAATGAGGTAAGAAAAATGTGGCATTTATAGGCTTCTGGAATATGATGGTGATGTAAACAAGTATTTACATAGATCAGAAACAGAGAAGATGAAGTTTTAGCCAATATATGAAATTATTCTGTTGAACACAGCATGAAAAATCCTTAATATCTAAAAGTAAGACTATATTACTTATATTATTAAGATGAAAACTTGCAAGGCCCCAAAATATGTTTAAATGTGCATACATGGACACCTTTTTTTACATGTTAGGTAAAATATCAATGTCCTTTAATTCAGCCTTGAAGGAATCTACTACTTAAAGCAAAACTTTATACGGCAATTAAATTTGATAAGAATAGAATGTAAAGCTCCTTTAAATTCAATTTTCATTTCTATAATTAGCATTTTGTATTTTTCTACTAAAAATATTGAGACATTAAAATATAATATGATTTCATTATAAACTCAAGATAAATATTAGTCTTAAAAATAAAATGTTATAATGCCAGAACCTGTTTTATCTTCACTAACATCTGCAAATGCTGTCCAATGCCCATCAAATCATATGCACAGCTATCAGTTTAGGGACTACAGTGATCTTTGCTCTTACCGATGGTAACATAGACTTTCAGGTGGATCTCCAAAACCAGACAGCTAGTATGTGCCACAACAAAAAATTGAAGGCAGAAATCATAGCCTTACAACCTTTCTATGAAAGCATCATTTCAGTTACTATAGAGGTCAAAGCTGATGCCTCACAATTGCCAGGCAGATGGTGCACCACTAATAGACCCTAACAGTCACTACAGTAGATGCTGACAATCACAACTTGTTCCCAGAACTCCAAGGTCTTCAAAACTTACCTGAACCTGATTTCCTTCCTCAGTAGGATGCAAACTACTTATACTAATATTCTAATAAGTGTTATTATTTGTATTAACAAACATTTTCAACTCCACTAACAATCTTTGATCTTAAGTAATTTTAAAAAAATGTGTTTACATTTATGTTTAAACATCTCTTCTAGTAAGAATAAAATAAAATATCTCTTTTTGTTAAATTCCTACTGTTTACTTGGTAAATGGATTAGGTAAATATAAGATAATACTTTATTTTATATTATTATGCTTTTGAAAACAGATTAACTGCTAAGTAAATCTCTTTTACAAATTTGGTAAGCATGTATCATTATTGGATTAATGTAGCTTTTCATCTGTTCCAGGAGATCTGAATTATTTAACTTTCTTTATGTAACCTGGATAACCATGTACTTGAACTGATTATATTGCTTTGAGGATAATTATGCCTAGATCTGAAAATGCCTCTACCTGAAATGAGAAAAGTTGAAGCAATAGCTATTTTCAAGTTTCTACTTAAACATGTTGTTCCCCTGGGAATTAAACCCACAACAAGAAGTCTTCTTTTTCCATAAAATCTAAAATATTTATTCTTCAACGGGAGACCAACTATGTTAAGTACTTAAGTGTATTGTGATTATGTGCTGAAGAGCTTAAGAAAGTTTTCTGATTCTTATGAAGTACATAATATATTTGAAAAACCAAATATCTTTACAAAACTCATATTTTGTATTTTCTATTACAATACAGGTATTTTTGACTAATAAAAAAGCAGTTGACCATACTTGCTAGTCAATTGCTGGTCTCTTTTCTCTTCTATAAGACTAGTCTACCATGCCCATTACTTCTCTAGTAACACAAGGTCTTAACAATGGAAATTTTAAAATATGCCTTAACATGAGGCAACAGGAGTATTTAAACTACTGTGCTGTTGTGATTGTTTCAGATTCACTTAATTAATTCCCATTTCCATAGGTATTATTAGACTTTGTTCTAGATATCTATACTATATACACTATTCAAAATTCAGTTAATATTTTACATGACAACATGTTAACTCTCTAAATGAATTTTGAAAAATTTATATAAAATATGATTGAAATTTTTATGAAAATATAAACATTTAGTTTGATAAAATTAAATAAATAAGTGAAATCAGAAATTGCGAAAGTTCAACAGACTTTACTTAAAATTTCCATTTAAATAATGTATAATATTTTCCAGCTTTATTTTTATATTTCTCATATTTGAAGCATGATAAAGGAGATATTTTGCCATGAACCAAGATTTGATAACTAAACATGGACTTGAATAAAAATAACACCAAAAGGAACAAAATACTTCTTTTGCATTTGTAGTCTATAATGTCCCATAAACCCTTAAACATTATAGCCTATTGTCATTATTAATGATTGCATACCAAAACTTGATGAAAAGACCTAAATTGCTGAAGACATTAGATACTTCAGTCACAGAACATGGAGAAATCAATCTGTTATTGGCCATGAATCTTCATTCCATACTCTCTAGCTTTTGTTGTGTTATAACATTCTACCAGAGGATAAAAATAATCATCAGCCCTGCCCCACTGTGGACTCTGGGAGCTACTATAATGACCAGTGTAGAAGGATATCCCCATTGGTGAAATAGTAGATGAATTTTATGGTAATAACCAACCATTTTCTGAAATGATTTATAGCCTTCTCTATAAGAATAGACCCATACTTAACGCAATTGTCAGGGATAAAAACCTAAATAGGTTGTAAGTCCAACGAGAGAACCAAATGATCTATATTTGCCAAGTAAGTATAATATTAAGATGCCTTCTAATGAATTATCATTAAACATAGAGAATAGTATAGATCTCAACCCTTACCAAAACAAATCTTTTAGTAAGAGATGTCAATTAATACAGTGACTCACAACTAATGAGTGTGCAACACAATACTCATATCTATGGGACATTATATTATATACCCTTTCCCCAGGGCTCAGAGATTATTGTGTAAAGGGGAAAAGAACAACTGTAAGAGCCAGAGGCACCCATTGACAACAAAGAAACAGTATTTTTAGGATGTTACTGGTAGTTTTGCACATACAACAGCATGTATTAAATCTGTGAAAGCTCATGCCAGACATAATCCCATCATGGAACTGAAAAATGATCATGAAGCTCTACCCCTAGCTGAGTATCTATTAATGGGTGCATGCTGGGAAAGGAAGAAAATAGTTGTATTGAGAAGTGTGGTCTTTGAGGTGCTATCCATGCTCTACAAGATGTCTCTATAATCACAAACATGCTGACATCACTTAATGAACTCTGTGACCTAAAAGAAAAGGGAACACATGAGGTTAAAAGAAAACAGAAGAAGATTATGAGGGAGGGAATCAAGGGAAAACTAGATCAAAACACATTTTACACCTGTACAAAATCTTCAGACAATAGAAAAAATATAGAAAATGGCTGTCAGAGTGTAGATTCGAAAGAAACATGTGAAAGGAATTTTTTCTTGTTAAACTAGAACTTAAAAAAAGTGAAAAGAAGGGTTGAGATTGGACTCAAAATGAAAGTTTAAAATTTATAATTCACACTCTATGTTGTATCTGGAAGTTGCTGTCCCACGAGAAACTCTCAAATACCCAGCACCCACTTTCCAAATAATTGACTTTGAAGCTTAATATTATAGTAATTTCTGGGCCACTAGCTCAGGACGATTACTATCTAGCTCTTACACTTGAATTAACCAATAATTCTTATCTATGTTTAGTCACGTGACTTGGTACCTTTTCTCATTGCAGAATTCTCTTCTTGTTTCCTCTGGGTCTGACTGGCATCTTCCTCTCTCTCTTTCTTTTCCTAGCATTCTCCTAGCCTGGTTCCTGGAACCTCCACTTCCCAATTACCTACTGGTCAATTAGTATTTTATTAAATCAATACAAATAACTAATCTTTATAGTGTAAAAGAGCATTATCCCACAGTATGTGATATAAAGTTTGTATATTATTGTATATGTAGTATTCATTATATATAATATGTATAACTGTAAGTTGTACAATTTACATAATTGTATAATTATAAAATTGAGTAAGAAATAAAAATATGGAACAATTACTCTGAGAAATATTATTTTTAAGATAGTACTTCAACATATCAGATAACAGAGTGTCCTGCATTAAGCAAAAACTTGATTTATTTTGCTAAAAAATAAATGAGTAAATAAATGAAATATATTTAGGAAAAATAAATGGTGAAGACTTAGTGAAATGTTTTATAAAGAGTAAAGTCTAGAGAATAATAGCAATATGAAATGCTGGATTCTATATATCTGAAAACATTGACAAGACAGATTGTACGTATTATCATGATTGACATTTGTCACTTTATACCAAGGCTAATGTTAAGTAATTTTTGCCTTTATTGTTGAATTTGTATTCATAGTATCGATACATCAGTTGTGAATACATGAACTTAAGTGATACCAAACACACATTCTACCCTTTTCTCAGTACTTCACTAGCAACATACAGTTGTTAAATGATCACATGAGAAGAAAACATAAAATGTTTTTAAATTTGCATTTTTACTCAGAAATAATTGGTCTTTTTATAATATTAGTTATATTTATGTGAACCACAATAAGTACTTTGAATTTTCAGGGTCCAGACTATCTAATTCTAAGACAGAATTACTTATCAATATACAGGTAATTAGATAAAAATGTATAGCTGAAAATTCCAGCTCTATTTTAGATACATGAAAATAGTTTAGTAAACTTTATAGCTACAAATGTACTGTTATTAGGTGCTGGAGACAAGCAGCAATTCAATTAATTAGCAATCAAACACTTTGACATTCAGTCTTAGTGTCTGAATTTAAATTTTATTATAAAAATGCCCAATTACTCAGCAAAGTAGTCTAAACACTTTAAAGCAATCTGCTAACTTTATCAGAAAATACCTTAGAATACACAGGCTCTATTTGTTTCTGAATAACTTAATTTCTAATGAAATAATGCTGATGAAATTTGACCTAGAAGTAACATATTTTTTACATTTACAATATTTAATGAAGTCAAGTCTCTACAACTAATAAGTTTTCTAACTTCAGAAACCTGAACTCAGTGCTTTGCAACTCTGATAGTTTTTCAGCTGCTAATCTGAAACTGAAAGCAGTATTTATATGCTCTAATGTTAGGTATCACCAGCCAAGAAAAAGATAAAGAAAAACATTTTCTTCAGTAAATTTCAGCTGTTCCTTCTAAAGGTAATTTTAATGTTTAATTTGTTTGTTGATATGATTTCTATCTCAAATTGGCATGATATTTTGTCATTAATAAAATTATATATAAGGTATAAATATTTATAACTATTTGTAAATACAGAAATTCATAACAATTCAAACATAATATCTATTTATGAAGTTATTTGTAAGCATTTAGTTAGTGTATGCAATATTCATTTACGCAGTACATAATGCAAAGTTATATTTCCAAGTACCAAGGACTATAGGGAAAAATATTAACACATGTCCTTGCTAAAGTATTTAAGTAGAAAATAATACATCATAGAAATGTTACTATTATAATATCACATTCATTTTGGACAATAGAAAATGCTATTAAAATTTATAGCATTTACACATTTTTATATTCTTACAACGGTATCTTTGAGAAGTCTCCATTTACTTCCTATTAGACATTCACATATTTTTTATAACTTATCTTCTGCAAAAGCTATTAGTATAGTCATTTAGCAACAACAACAAAAAATCATGAACAGAATGGTTCAAGAGCTAATCCTAGGCATGATTAGGGGTATGTTTTATGACATTACACAGTGATTGTCATGCACCTAGAACATTCAGCAAATAAATAGTAATGAAAGCTCAAATTAAAAAAAGTATTTGATTATGTATTAAAATGTGTTTAATATTTATTATTTGTAGTTATTTATTGTGTATATGCATGCATGCACACGTGTTTGTATCTGAGTCAGTGACATAGTGTGCATGAGAAGTTCTGTTCTTACATCATACAGACACCTCAGTTCATCTGGTTCAATGCCATTTCTTACTGAGTCATCTCACCAGCTTTAAGAAAATAAAGTTCAAGTATTTCAAACACACCTGAAAATTAATTTATCTAGACTGTTAATACATAATCATAGAGAAGGATGAATTACAACCATTCAGCATTTATTCTATAAAACTCAATAAGTATATAATGTCCATTTGCTATAGTTGCTTGAAGAAAGTCACATAAATGTTAAAATCTTTCTCAGCATGAAGAATGTCCATAAAATTTTGTCTTCAATAACCACACACAATTGTATAGTTAAATGCTACCATTCTCATTCATAATCACTTATGATAGGTAAGTAATACCAAAATTCACTTTTAATATTTTTACATAGAAAACATAATAATGCAAAATAATCTGAGCTAGTGATTCTCAACCTCCCTAATACTGGAACCCTTCAAATAAGTTTCTCATGTTGTAGTGACCCCTAGCCATAAAATTATTTTTATTGCTACTTCACAGCTGTAAATTTGCTACTGTTATGAACCATAATGTAAATATCTGATATATGATCCCTAAAGGGGTTGTGCCCTACACCTTGATAACTGTTGAATTCTAAGAAATGTTAGCAGTGGTACTTTAAGATAATCTGATCTCCATTTCAAATAATGTCAGGAAGCAGTTTGTATCATTGTCCTGTAGCTTCATTGTATTCTATAGTTTCTTAAACATTGACATTATCTTCCTTACCAGCCCTACCTTCAAATAGCTATACAGAATGGGTACACATGAAAATGTGGTTGACAATGTACTATGATGATAGAGAATAAAGATTTAATAAGGATGGTAAAGGGAGAAAAGAATAAAAATAGAAACTGAATTTTATTGTTAAAGGTAAGTGCTTACAAGCAGAGATGCTAGAAATCTATTCAGTAGTGCCTCTTGAGTCACAAGGAATGGCAAAACATTTATATTTATTAATTACAGAGGGACACAATACAACTATAATAGTATGCTTATCACTTATATGAGTATGAAAAATTCACTTAATCTCACAGTGTCTAGACTTATTACTGGAACAGTTTAAGTTTCTTTTTAATTTTATTTTATATGACACTTCAGTTTTGGTACCATTGTCCTGCTGTAAACACACATCCATTTTTCAAGTGTTCATGGACTGAATACTCCATATAATCGTATAAGGACCATTCTCATTGAAACAACTACACTTGTTTTATAGCCCTGGCTGGCCTGAAACTTATTGTAGAGCAGGATGGTCTTGAACTCAGAGATCTTTCTTCCTCTGGCTCTGTCTACTGAGAGCTAAAATTAAAGGCTTGCCTCACTGTACTCATTCCCATTTTAACTAAAAGTTTTAGAAAAAAATAGAATAGAAAATTAAAAAGAAAACAATGGAAAGCCAAAACATATAAGACTGGGAGAGAGAATGGACAGAGAATCAAGGATGTGAGTAAGTGTGTATGCTTCTCTCTCTCTCTCTCTGTGTGTGTGTGTGTGTGTGTGTGTGTGTGTGTGTGTGTGTGTGTGTAGATCAGAGCACAATCTGAGTGTCACATCTTGGGTACTGTTCTTTTATTATTTTATTACTTCTTTAATTTACAATACAGGATCTCTCTCAATGGCTTAGAACTCAACTCTCAGGGAGCAGTTTATGCTAGGAGTCAAGCTGGTTTACAAGAAAGTATTAGAGTCCAGTCTGTCGGCTTAGAACTCAACTCCCAGGGAGCAGTTTATGCTAGGAGTCAAGCTGGTTTACAAGCAAGTATTAGAGTCCAGTCTGTCGTTCCTTCCAACCTATCTTTAAACCCTCCTATACTTACTCTTGGGAATGAAAACCATAAAGGGCTAGTGTTATGAGAAAGTAAGCTCATATGGAAAGTGTTGTGAGAAAGTAACTTATACTTTGTAATGTTTAATATTATGCAGGCATATATAAATAATATGTATATTATATTATACATATAATATATACAGCATATATAAAAGAAACTTCTGTATCAGTTGTAATATCAGAAAGTAACCCCAAACACTTCTAAGTACCCTCATCTATAAAAGTAAAATTGCCCCAAATTGGAAACTACAGTTCCAGGACAAGAGGAAAAACTTGTCATTTATATTTTTTTAATTCCTTCAAGCATAAAATGAGATGCTTCACATTCTAACTCCCAGAGGTTCCAGGTCTGTACCTCTTTCTTCCTTTAAGCTTAGAGTCCATATTGAAGTGAGCAAGAGCTGTGTCTCATTATACACTAAAGGGACTTCTATCCCCTTCACTTCGCTTGACTCTGTGTTCAGACACAATAAAAGCTGTCAGGAATTTCATTTACACCTGAGTACATTGCAAATGACATCATCTTTGGCTCTATTTTGGTGAACTCAATTTTTTTTCCTATCAATCTTTTGGCTCATCAGGAGAGGTGGAAATAACATTCTCTTCAAAGACTGGTTAATAACTGCTGCTTTCTGACTATGCAGGCTCTCAATTGGACCCATGCTGTTCATCCATTTACTGAAGGGCACAGATGGTAATTGTTTCCCATCTTGTTTACAGTTAACCACAGTTCTGAAGGAAGCTTTTTAAAAATTTCTGCCCAGACATTTTACCTAAGGTTAATCAAAGGCAATGTATATAGCCTGATTTTTATTTTACCCTGGAATGTCCTAAATAACTGATCTGCAAATTTCTTCAGTTAACATCAAACTAAGTAACATACAATCGTAACAGTTTTAGATAATCTTGAACATAATACATCAGGCATCTATGGTATCATAAATTAACAGAATATTTTACGTTTTTTAGGATAGCATACAAAGAAATAGGATTCATTGTGACATTCTATTTATATACATTATTATACTTTGCTTATATCCACCCCTCATATCTTCCTTATCACTCCCTCTCCAAAATACTTCTAAAAATGCATTTTTATACGTGTCTGAGATTTTAGCTCATTTGGCAGTATGCTTGACCAGCACATTTGAGGCCTTGTTTGAACCATAGTATCATATAAATTAGATGTATGAGCACATATCGTAATTCGAACATGAGAGGTACAAGTAAGATGATCATAAGTACAAGATCATCTTTTGCAGTATCAGTAATTCAATACCAACATGGGCTAGAGATCTTATCTCCAAAAGTCTAAACTTATATAATTATGTTCTTCATTACTCCTACTATTTCCTCTCTTGATTTCTGTGTGCCAACAGATTTAGAGCGGGGGGTGTGCTTTGTAATGTATATGTATATAAACACAAACGTTTGAGGAAGCCAGAACAGGGTATTGAATCCACTGGTGGAGAAGTTACAGACTATTGTGACCTGCTGGTGTGGGTGCTGGAAAATTAACAAGGATCCTGTGAAGAACAGCAAATGACCTTAACTAATGAATCATGTGTCTAGATTCTTTAATTTCTTTGCTTTTGAAAAAAAAATACGTGATTTATTCAAATATCAGCTTTATTCTAGATTTATCAAAAACATATTTCAATTAAATTCTCAAGTAAATATAGTCTCTATTTTAGGTTTGTCTAGTCTAAAATTAAGTGATTCGGCCATTGGAACAGAAGCACTAGTAAATAACAAGGGATTACTTTTTTGTCTAGACTAAGTTTTTCTTTCTCTGTCCTATTTGTTTGAAGCTGCAAAATTTTATTTAAAGATTAGAGAACTTTTTTTTAACTTAGGAAGTCAAATGCTGAGAGTACTGTCCAAAACATTTGAGACTCAAGTTGCCTATCTTATCAAAAATTGGTGCCAGTAAAATAATTAAATGAGGAAATGATTGGTATGTTTTTTAAAATTTCTTCCAAAACTTTACACAAATAAATTAATTGAGGTCACATCTGTGTACACAAAATCCAGATTCTGTATGCAGATGATTCTCCTCACAACACCCTCTCATAGGCTAGAATTCCATTTGGAAATACAAGGATTCTGAAGCCCCAGATCATTCTGCCTGACTGCTGGGGGTGTCCGGTGATGAGGATGCTGACATTTTCCTGGAACTTACTATCTCTGAGTCCTAACCTTTTCTCCTGGCTTATCCCCAAAGAGAAGATTGTCCTTTGTTAGCTTCTAGAATAGAGATCTGCTGACTTAAAACCTGACAAGAGGGTGCATGGACTTCTAAAAATTTGGAAAGGGCAAACAATGATGTAGTCTCCCTGAAGCAGTGAAATATTGGTTTATCTTTCAACTGTTTTATTTAAGTTCTCTATGTATTTTCTGATGATAATGAGTTCAATGTAATCAAATGGATATATATCCCAAGTAGTTAGAAATTTGCTAATAAGACAAATTTAATCACTTATGTAATTTCTTAACATTATTTTGGCTGTAGTAACATGAAAAATGTACATATTTATATGTCCCTTGTGATGTAGATATTTGAAATGTAAATATAATTTTCATTCCATTACTGACTAATAAGATTTTATATCTTTTAATGTGCTCATTAGTTTCTTGTATATTTTCTGTGGAGAAAGTGGCATTCATATTCTTTGCTATGTTTTAATAAAAGTATCTTTGTTGTTCAGCTGTAAGAGTTCTTTTTATATTATACCTATAGGATTTCCACTAGTAAATAATTTGAAAAATATTTTTCTCCCATTTAATATTTTATCTCTCAAAATATATGTTTAATACTTATTTAAGAACTTGCATTTTGGTGAAGTGTAGTTATCGATATTTAATTTTGTTCTGTGCACATTTGATATCAAATGCAAAATCTCACTACCAAACACAAGCAAGAAGGTCTGTTTCTATGTTTTGTTTTAGGAGATAGAGTGAGCTTAGTTTCATATGAAAATTCTTGATTCAATTTGAGTCAGTATATAAATGTCAAGTGAGAAAAAACTCTAATCCTATTACTTTAATGTGATCAGCCAGACATCCCAGAAATATTCTATCTGGTCATCATTTCTCTGAATATTCTTCAAAATTTAGTTAACCAAAAATGAAAGTTACTGTTTCTCATAGATAATGCCTTTGATCACATTGATTTATATATCTAATTTTTCAATACAATGTTATCTTGATTATTGTCAAATCCAGTGAGTTCTGAAATGATAAATCATGAGTCTTCCAAATTTGTTAGTACTTATAAGTTGTTTGTATCAAATCTCAAGCCAGGGAACTGTTTAAACTAATCTGAGCCATAAAATGACTGAGCAATGCTGAGGAAACAGGATTGCAGTAGTGAGTACAACATGAATAATATTTCTTTGTCCTGTATCTTCATTCTTTTTTCCAAACCCAATTTATATTCTATTGAATAAAATCTCCATTGTAGTCAGTTGTAATTGGTGTCTTCTCTAGAGACTCATTTCATGGTTGCTGAGAATATTTTTTCCAGAGGAGGAGGGTATGGAGATTCTATCTCACAATCACTGTCTTTCCCCCATGGTCTCTCCCTAAGAAATCATGTTTTGCTCTGAATTCAGATAGATTAGCCTCCCAAACTCAAGCATTTACCTTACTGTAACTTCTAAGAGGAGAACACTATTAAATGAGAATCCTGCACTGGAAACAGAGAGAAACCCTGTGGAAATAGACCAAGTTTCTGTGTCTGATATTATTAGTATAAAATAACTGTATTTTGAGCCTGTGTCCACTCACATTAATTACTGCAACACAGAATTTAGCTAAATAAAGAACAATGAGCTCTAGTATAAAAAATAGAAAAGAAAAGAAATCATGTTTTGGTGCTCATTCCCTTGAAAAGTTACAAGTTTGGAAATGTTCCCTTCTGTCTTTCTATGTCTAAATCATAAGTTTATTTTCCTGGACACAATTCACAGTACATTATGAAAAACTCATGATTACTCCAGCAGTCAATTCCACTCTGAAATCTTTCCTGCCTTCTGTAGGTTTCCTTGGGGACCTTGATGGGTTAGGGTTTAGATGGTAACTACAATCTACATTTATAAAATTTCCGCTATTCTTTCCTATTTTAATAAATGAGTTTGATGTTTCATTATTATCAGTGATATTTTGAAGAACTTTCAGCTTTTTAGAGTGCTTTTCTCCATATTTGAAACTCAATATTCTTCTCCAACAACCACAGAACTCTTGTCTAGAGTTGTCTGTATTAAACATGTTTTATCTGCATCCTAAATCTATTCATTCTCAGGGTTTTTTTTTATATTAAAGTCTTCTATGATGTGTGTATAACATTTTAGCTTATGTAGAATATGTCTCTTAGTATTTCTAATTGAGAAAAGTTAAAGTCAATATAGCGAAGACTTCAACATGTCAATATGTCATTTCACATTTAAATAGCTATATATCTCTACTTATGGTTCAAGGTGAGAAAGCTGCATTCAGTAGCTAGAAAATTAAGTAAATCTTTTCCATAAAATAATTTCAATTAGTGTTGGCATTAAATTTCAAAAGGTGAATAACCCTATATCTAAATATAATATCTATTCTCTAGGTGGTGTCAGTTTCAGCTAAGATTTCTTGTCAAAGAAGAGATGCTCATACCACCCCAGCGTTTAGACACTTTTACATCACTGTAACCAAATCAATTGAGGAAAAAAAGTTAAGATAGGCAAGGTCTCACAACCACTGAACTGCTTTGGGGAAAATTTCAGTTCCAAAACATAACAAACATTTCATAATGGGTACTATTCTTTGTAAACCTATTACCTCTGAAACTGAAGTCAGCTTGTATTTTATTTCACAAATATTACAAAATAATTATTGTTCTGCAAAGCACTTTAACTAGTTTCAGGTCATTAACTGACAGTAATTTCTTACTGTATAGCAGCTTAAGCTAACTAATAATTCTTCTATAAGTGAAACCCCTGCTAAAATATGACATAGTGATGCTTAAAAAATAAATTACATGAGGCTGGAGAGATGGCTCAATGGTTAAGAGCACCAGTTTCCCTTACAGAGGAACCAGATTCAATTTCCAGCAACTACCTGGCAGCTCACAATTATCTGACACTCTCACACAGACACAGACATAGACAAAACACCTACACACATAAAAAATAAATCAAAAAACAAAAATGAATTGCATGATGAAATCATAGGTTCTGTGTTGTATTTTCTCATATTATTTACACACTTCTTTGTTCTTAAAATATTACAGGATTCCTAGAACTGTTGAGTGTTATATATTCTTACCTAAAGCTGCACACAACATTACCAACTTTGTAAGTTTTCATTAAAAAAATTGATAATTTATCCCACATCATGTTTATGAACAAGTGAGTTTCACATCTGTAGACAATTTTTATTCAATTCTTTTGTGTATTTCTTTAGCAAAAAAGGAATTTAAAATAGTTGAACTTTATCCTAACAAACTTAGAAATATGACATTTTTTGAATGAAATTATATATTATTTGGGTGAATATAATAATGAATGAAGTTCTTCAATCAATTTGTGAAAGGAAATCAAGTTATTCACTTCATAATGCACTATATTCCCAGAAAAAATATGCAAATATTTCTGTGGAGGAGAAAATGATTTTGAAGCAGTTGAGTGAATCTTTCTTTGGCTATTAATCATCTCATAATTCTGATGAAATGAAACTAAATGTATGTAAATTTTTACCTACTTAAAAATAGCTGTTGCTAGGGAGATGAGCCAGTGGATAGAGAATTTCACATACAAGAAAGAGGACCTGGATTTAATACATAGCACTCATTTAAACAGTCCACCACATTAGCCTGTGTCTTTTACTCTAATGCTTAGGAAATGGAGATCTGAAGAGTCTTGGTTTTCCTATCAGCCTTGCTTAGTCAGATCTTTGTTAAGAGACTTTTTCAATGATTATGATGATGATGACAATAAATGACAATAAAAATAAGGGAGTTAGCAATAGAAGAAATATGTGAATTTGACTTATAACCTCTATGTAAGCATATACATGTACACTTACATATACAAATTGTGTGTGTGAAATAGATAAATTGCAAGATCACTAGTTACAATTAAAAATAATTTTTCTATTATGAGGCAATTGCTAATTTGTACTGGAAAAGATGAATAACATAATAAAAATAGTTGTCCTTTTGTAATACCTGAGTATGTCTACAATTTAATCTTATAATCTGCCGTAACAAGATTCATCATTTCACACACTGAATTGATGACCTGCTTTGAAAGAGAAATATTTTTATGTATATGGCTACTCATAGTTTCTTCCATTGACAGTTACTGAAAGGAATCAAAAGTTACTTCGTAGAGTTTTTGAGTACATGATATTTTATTGTAAACCTCGAGTCACTTTTACATCTTCTGTTCATATCTTCATGTAAAGATCACACTGCTTTTGAAAAATGTACCAACAGGCCAGATTACATATGTAGAAACTAAAGTCCCCATAACATAACAACTAAAGTAACAAATTCAAACTGCACTAAAACATCAAGAAAAGAAATTCAAATTATTCTGGTTCCAAGGGCAGTGCTGTCAAACAAATAAAGCTAAAAGGCATCTGTAAGTCACAGAGAGTAGAAGCATGTTTATTTCACAATATGAATCATTCAAAGAGCCTGTGCAAAACACTCAGAGATCTCTGAATTGGATGGATAAACAATAATATGAAAAAACTGTCCTTCTCTGAAAACTAGGCAAAACTAGATCTAAGGCTCACCTGTCTAAAATATTATAAAGGTAATGTCCAAATATTTATTTTCAAATTTACAATAAACTCAAATAGATTTCCAAATTGGTATTGGCCTTACCAGCAATACTTTTAAATTACATAAGGCATAATAGCAATTCAGAAACTATAACAACTCAGGCTGATAATCCAAAATTTTAAAACAGAGAGATTAAATCCCAGCAGTGTATGTTCTGATGTTCTTATGTGTGTCAAATCTTCCCATCACTACATCATTGTGCTTGTTAACAAACTTCATGGTCATTAGTTTTATATTCCCATAGTATTCATATTTTGTCTTAAGTGATTATGAGTATTGTAAAATATAATGAATACATTAACCAGATCTGAGTTTTCAACAGAATTTTAAACACAGAATTTTCTGTCTAGGAACATGGCCATGAACCCTCTCACTCTCCTCAGACAGGCACAGGAAGTATTCAGGGTGTTGCAAAGGAAAGTGAGACATTGCTTACATCTGGTCCCAGGTGCCCTAGGAGGTAATTTGAGAAGCTACACATGTTACAGTGATTGTCCCAAGCAGAGCAGACTGTCCAAATAGGTAATCAATCTGTTGGGTCCAGGCAGAGGGAAAGTTTCCAAGACATGATGCCAATGGCAGAGAAATTCAGGACAGCAGACTGGAAAGAGGATCTGAAAGCAGACGGTGAGGGGTGTAGCCACCTGGAGTAGTTCTCTGAGTCAATTAGCAAGTCCTACTGGTGACTATTTAGATAAAATTCCTGACATAAGAATATATTTTATGTTTCAAGATGACTGATAGAGAATTGTTAATTTATCTCTTTGCCCCCCAGATACACGTATCTTCACATCGTCTACCTCTCCTGCATGCCATTGAGGATGACCTTTATTTTTAAACAAGAAACCTCTGCTGACTCTTCAAAATATAATCATGTATAATTAATGCAATGCTGATGCCACTCCTAAATTTTGGATAGGAAGTCTTTAGTAAAATAAAATGAACCTAAGCATTATTATTAGCACAAGTTCCAATCTTTTCATCTACAGCTTTAAATTTTTGTGTCAATAGCCAATTCTTTCCTAACTCATAGTTCTAATCGTTTATCACTATTAATTCCCACATGCTGACCTTTAATCTTTATCATGTCAACATTTATGTCTGTGACCTTTGGCATCACGAAGGCACCATCTTCCTCCTCTGTATATGCACCACACTGCAGACTTTCTTCTGGTTTCTGAAATGGCTGTAAGTTTCCTCATATCTGAGTTAAGACCTCAGCTCTCACAATTCTGGTTCCAACATTTCCCCTCTTCCATCAGAACTTCTCACACATCTTACTTATTAAAGGTTCTTTGTAGCAAAGATTATGAAGCCTCATTAAATTTCTAGATTCTTGGCTGTTCTAAGCCCTTGCTTTGACTGAACAGAGGGCTGGATCTCTTCTTAGGACATATCACATTAAATGCTCTCAGTTAAATCACTCATGGATTTATAGAGCGGAGGTCAAAGCTATATTTTATTTATATCTTCTTTCAAATATTCACATCTCTGCCTCTTAAATTTTTTAAATACTTGTGAAAACAAGGGGCAACTTACTACACCTGGAATATAACTGAATCATAATAATAACACTGAATCAAGAAACACATTTCTGTGCTGGAAGCGACTGAAGAATTGTTTGCGATTAGGGGAGGTGCCACAAGAATGAAATGAATAATCGTAACTTTAAGTCTCCTGAAAACCAAATTTTCATACGTGAAAAAATTAGCCTTTGAAGCATAGCAGAGCACATCCCAATGTGTCAGGAAAGAAAAACACTTCTGAGTGTAGACATGTTCAAATTTACATAATTTGGTGGAAAACTGGCAGATTCTCATTTAGTAAATTTTTTTGGAAATGCTGAGATTTGTTCATTGTAGACAAGTACTCTACACCCCCATCCCCTTTGCAGAATTTTCTTTATTTATTCAGAAAGAAAGTAGGCCTTTCTCACAATAATATGGAAGAATATGCTAACGCTTTTGGAGTTTTCAGATTTGAAGTTGTTCCTCTGCTTTGCATGGGACTCATGTGTAAAACAAACAAGATTGACTGTTTCCTTATCTAAACATCAGTTTGCATGAATGTTTCTGCATTTCTTCAACTAATGTCTTTTTTTATGGATTCAGAATAGGGAAGGTAAGTACATGGGTTCATTCAAGCAAGTGACACAGTTTTTAGATAAAAACCACACTTTAAAAAGTGTGGAAAATTCATAGTTGATTGATTTAAATGTTAATGGGGCATCTCACTTCATGTTATATGTCTGAGAAGATGACTGTAGGTATGTTCAGCATCTCTGAAGAGTTTCTATATTTGAGACTAAAGCCAAAGCTAGACTGAACTCCAAATAGTCTGTGTACAGAGAAATTTGTATTTACTTGGAAACAACACCAATCATTCTTGAAAAGGCCTAGAGACTTTTCCTGTCCAACTGTCCATCATCTCTGCAAGTGACCGTGGGTCAGTTGGGGAAGATTTAAAGGAAGCATCTCTGCATATTCATGTCATGCTGGGGCAAGTTTTACCCTAGTGAAATACAAAGAGGTTTTTTCTTTTGTTTTTGTTGTTGTTGTTTTTTGAAATAGTTATTTATTATGAACACTGTGAGTCTTTATCTATTATTGAGAGAATGAGAATATAATCTTAAAGATGTTTGCTCATATCTTTTCTTAAAGATTTATGAAAGAATTCATACATTTAAACAATAGGAGCAAATATTCATACTTTTCCTAGAGCTTCTCATAGATGGTCAACCATTAATTACTTAAATAATCTTACCAAAGTCAGAGCTCTGATTCTACCATTTATATACACTTAGCTCTTGGTGAATGTGGTCTTCATCATATACACTTTATTTTGTGGTGAGTGTACCTCTATCTTCATTGTACCAGAATTGCTCCATCCCCATTGACTACATATGCCCACTTAGATGTCTGAATCTCTTCAGACTCATCAGACTCATTGGATTGGCAGTGTGTTCATCACCACCACTCTGCCTTGGTTTGGACAGAAATGATCCAGGCTTCATGGTCTGTAACATATAAGTACAAACCAATAGTGTATTGACTCATGCTAACTTCACTACAAATGACTACTTACTGACTAATGATTTCCACAGTGTATCTAAAGATTAAAAACCAATCTTTGCCACACATGGAACACTTACTGCATTTCCCAACAAATACTGTTGTATTTCTAGATGAGCTCTGGCTATTTTATAAGAGTTACTCAAATCCTAATCACTGTGTTGGATGTCATGATTATAATGATAGAAGGATCAATCTTCTGACCTCTTACACAATCTCTTCCTCTGTTTATTTTACATTAAACTTACAATAAATATCTTGATTTATTAAAAAAACAATCTTTGAGGTTCACAATAAAATATATAATAACAGTGGCTGCTGCCTAATTCTTTACCCTCCATTCAGCATTGAGATACGGTAACTAAGATCCTCCCATAAAGATTATGTGTCAATTTTGTTTATTAGCACTGTACAAAACTTTACTTTTTTCAAACAAATTTCTCATATCTCCTACTCCAAATACTGCTGGACTGTGTAATTATATAAAGTTCATGTAAATCATAAGTTGAATGTAAAGTCATTCCATTTATTTCCTTGTTTTCTTTCCAAACATATCAACTTTCATGAAAATTGAGAACAAGTTTCATTTATATATGTATATATCGGATTAAAATAATGTTAGTTATAAATAATATACAAAATAAGTGTTGAAGTTTTGTTGTAATTAAAACACCCAATGGAGGTGTCTAATAGAAAATTCTATTGGATCAAAGCCTACCCAATAGTAGGGTAGTAATCAACAATAAGTGAGGCACATAAAAATATAAACCAAAACTGGAATAATATATCAGGCATGAGAAGACTTGAATTAATTAAATGAATACCAGATATCAAATTCCCTCCTCATGTGTCTACCAAGTGGCAATTACACAAAGCTAAGTGCCTTGATTTAACCATTGCTATTGTCTACATGTTGGCATCTCTTCAGTTTTCATATGTTGAAATCCTAACTGCATAGCTTGGAACTTTGAAAAGTTGTCAGGCTGTAAGAACTGTACTTTCATGAATGAAATCTGTCCTTATGCGAAAATTTGAGAGAACCCCTTGGCTATTACTACTATGAAAGAACACAGAATGTGCTATCTATGTATAACAGTCACCACTGTTCATAAATTACCAATTACAGAGTATTATGCTACAGCAGAATAAATCAAGTATAATAATTCTTGAACCTAAATGATTCCACTTCAGACTGGCACCAAGTATGTGTTTACCTACTACATCAAAATGAGACTTTCCCAATGGCCTTATTTTCATTGCAACTATTGCTGTATTTATGCCAAATAGCAACTTGAGACACATGAAATTTATGTAGAAATCAGTATTACAGATGTATTATAAGTAATTAATGCCTGAAAAATAACAGCAAGTTATTGTTATGATATTGGATTTAATAAACATAGTTGTCTTATATTGAACAGCTCCTACATGTAATAAACCAGCATATGATACTTTATCTTCAGTCTTCATAAATAAAATATAAGTATCATTATATTAAGGAATTTCTCCAAGAAATTCAGAGACATATCCTAAGGCCAAACATGTTTTTAAGAAACGACACAAGAAAAAAAAAATCAGGATCAGTGTATAATTTCATGGCTTTCAAAACTTTCAAAAGCAAGAATAAGAATTTAATTTGCAACATTGAGTCCTAAGAGACAGGGTTGCTGTGGAGCACACAAAACTGTATTTCTTCTTTCCATTTACTGCTGGCATCATTTCCCTTTCACTTGTTTTAACTGTTGTGTTTCATTTCCAATTGCTTCCACTGTTACTAAAAATAAATTTAAAGCAGGAAGGAAAAAAAACACACTGACAAGTTTTTTTTTCCAGTTTTTAGATGAGATTTCCAGGGCTCCTGTCATTTTCAGGCACAAGATTTTCATTTGCTAATTTTAGAGAAATTATGTAACTAATCCTTAAAGCGATTGGGGCTTTTTCTTACAGATTAAGGAATGACTTTCCTAATTTCATATCCCTCTGACTCCCAATGTCTCTCTAAATCTTCTTCTTTTTGTTTTTGATACATTAGGCCATGAATTCACATAGATGAACTCCAGCAGCTCAAGTGTTCCACTAGTCCTCATAAAGTGTTCTTGTGTGGATGGAGCAATCTGGCACTTCAGCTGAACCTAGATGTCCTTCTCTTTGGCTTCCTTCCTTCTGAACATTTTCCTTTTCCTGATTCAGGAAGCAGTCTCAGCTCCTAAAGTGCTTGGCATACTCAAAGAAATATCACTTCTCTCTCTCGGCAAGAACATTGCCATTAACGTGCTTGTTCACAATGATGCCCATAGCATGCTGGGTGATATAGACTCTTCTGCTTTTCTTGTGCTAACATTTATGGGGCATTCCTTTGAACAATGTCCATTTCCATGATATCTATAATATCACCTTTTTGTTGATTTTTATGTACATGACCAAAGGAACACACCACCTTTTCTAAAAGGCCTAGTGAACATATAGTGATGCCCCTTCCCCTCCCCTTTGTGTTCGTCATTTTGGTGATTTACTGTAAGATGGATGCCATGGCCTAAAGGAAGGCTCTCAAAATCTTCTTAGTGGAATCAACATATAATAATACTTGAGAGCAATATCTTTTGTCTAATTCCATGAATTAGATTTATCAGTAGAAGTTTTAATTTTGTGTGGAGGTAAAGATTTCTATTCTCAAATCAAGACTAATATATAATAACAGGTTAGAATTTAGAAACTCCTCTTATAGACTGTTTTCCCAAACACAAAGCCAGAAGAAGACATCAAAGCCCGCCCCCCCCCAAAAAAAAAAAACAGTGAGAAAGCAGTGATCAGATTGGTTGTTCTAGTTACATGCCAAGATTGGCTCTAGGAAAATGAGTTGCTGGAGCTGAATGCCCTCACTCTAATTCATTCTACTTCCAATTCAGAAAATCAGTTTGAGCATGTGAGAATTAACCAATGAGCCTGAATCAAGAGTGTGAAAAAGCAGGGGGTCCTTACCCTCCAAAAGCTATGCAGGCTGTATGATTTGTCTGAACACTGGACCAAACAGGAGCAATGCAAAGAACACTGAAAAAAATCTCAAATTTATACCAACCAAATTCTCTTCTTTCTTTTACAATGGAATTAGAAATCTAAAACTGGACATCTGGCATTTAATAATGTTTTTCACTAATCAATTCAGGCATTGATAAAATGTCTTTAGAAAACTGTGACTTTTATTTTTCGACTTCTTCCAGAACTCATTTTGAAGCAAGTTCCCATTTGAATTCAGATATGGGTATGTATATCATACTAGTTATGTGTCCATTTATTTTATCTAAGAAATAAAACTTTGACTCTATCGTGCTTGGCGCAAAATTCTTAATCTATCTGGTTCATCATGTGCTACTTAGAGCAGGTAAAACCTCATTAACCGTTGAGACTGAAGATTGCTGTGTCCAGCAAGGAGAAACCCAAGAAGACATTTTGGATTCTTCCGTAACACCACCTCTACTTGGCTTCTTTTAATTATAATGTGTTCCTCATTATAACACCACAATGTCCACCTGACAAAGAAAGTACTATTTGAGGTCAGATACATACTGACGATATTAGACAAAACAGTACATTTTAGGGTTAACCAAAATGATCTCCTCAAATCAGTATTACCATGCTTGACAGATAACTTGAATAATTCTGAAACATACAGGTTCTCAGACTGTTCTTAATTACATAAGTACATAGAGTTATCTTTTATACATTGTACTTCTTCTTTTCTATCTGTTCTTTTCATCTATCTTTTTATTGTATCTGTTCTTTTAGGAATATTGAATAGTGCAGCTGCATATTTCAAATGTTAAACATTCTAATTAGATTTAAGTTGCAATGAATATTTGGACTCTATGGAGCCCATATTGAATCCTTAATTACAATGAATATTTATACTATATTTCCAAGCCACATTTTTATTTATGAGCTCATTCAATCTCAACATAGGTTTATTTTGCACAAAGTACACATTTCTTTCTCAGAGAGTAGTTATGAAAACAGAAACTATCTTCCACAAAATCAAGATATGAGCCCATATTTTTATGAGATTAAAATTTGTGACCAGAAAGAAATCATCCTTTAAACTAATCTTGCTTATACCCAACAATATATAAAGTTCCAAATATTTTTTGATGGGGTTGGGGTGTATCAAGATCTCCATCACCCTGTTTAACTCATCATCTAACAGCATATAAAAGACCTTATAAATTAGTCTTTGAGCAATGGCATATCTCAAATTCATTGCCATTACAAAATTATTCTGCATGGATCTATAAAGGACTAATTCTGAGTGTCTTGATAAAGAGCAAGAGTAAATAAAGTTTCAGTTGAAGAAGACATTAAGCCAAGTTTTCTAAGCAGAAGAATCAAAGTGTGTTGGGGGCGGAGTTATAGAGGAGAAGAAGGTTCTCACCAAGCAGTAGCATTTTCCTTAACTCTGCAGGCTACTGTCTAGGCTCTATAAGTACACACATGAAGGCTGCTCAACCTTCTTCCTTCATTTTTGCCTTGCTTGGAGATGTCAGCATAGATGCTTTCTCACATCAAGGGCCTGAAAAAGATTATTAATCCAAACAGTAAACTTCAGAGTAAATAGATTTAATGCAGAAATTATTTCAGGTACTACAGACATAAGTAAGTATGACTTTGTACCCAGTGATATTTTTCAGTATATAATATTTTTCTTATAAAGTATTTGTAAATTTAAGAATAGTATAGTCCTAAAACTATCTTGTTTGGGGAAAACAAATATCTCAGATTCATTTAGGTTGTTGTGTTTGTATTTTCCTAAGGATGAGAAAGTTATCCCTATTTCTCTAAGGCTAACTGTCCCACAAACACAGTTCCAATGAGAAATACCAGTGGCTTATATTTCTTTCACTGAGAAAAAATCCAATCCTACTTCAGTTATAATTTCCCATTATCACAAATACTATAATGCCTGTCTACAAGAGGACCCAGGAACTGATTTTTTAGAAGATAGGAAAAATAATACAATTTTTTATAATATAAAAAGATGCAAAACAAAACCTAAAAGTAAGGTTGATACAGAGGAGACATCAGTGAGAACAATAATAGGAAATTATTTTAAAATTGTCATTCTGCTCATCTTGTGGCAAAAAGGCATTGATACTTTCTCAATATTTGATAATAAAAACATTTGTCTATATTTTATAATTTTGAGGATAGCGTGTCCTTCATACCCACAGACAAACTACAGAATGATAAAGACAGATTTATTTCTAACCAGAATAGAGCATGATCATAAGCTAAATGTTTTTCTCCAAAAAGGAAGATTTGCCTATGTGCCAGCCATCCCCCTTGTAAAATTAAGCTGTTTCCTAAATTCATCTTTCTTCATCCAGAGTTCCAGGATCTAACCCTCTGTTCATAGTAAAAGATAGCATGTGCAGTACTCATTCACTGGGGCCAGATGCCCATTAATCTTATATTGATTTTGAGGAAGTGGGAAAAGTGGAAAATCAATTCAAATAGGGCTCCTGCTGTCTGATGAGAAGTGAGTAACAAGCTGTGTGCTTGGGTTCATTGTCTCCTTGATGGTGTGGTATGTAGACTGAGCCAGAAGGTTCTGTAGAAACTGCTGCGGAGGAAAATCTGGGCTGCTTAACAGGTAGATGGCAAAAAGAAATTTATGATCAAATGTTTACAGTCCCTGCTCTGGTAAAATGGAGGTAAGCCCTCCACCCCAAGATGTGTATAAGAAAGTATGTCAGGATACTCTCTGGAAGATGGTTTTCCTAGGAAAAAATTCTTGGTATAGTAAGCACATAGTTGAGGAGCTTTCCTGTCTGTTAAGGAGCTCAAATGTTATGTCCAGAAAGCAGTTGCCTTGGAGTCATCTAACTTTATTTTGGGAAGCTTTGGGGTATCAGAACCCTGAATGGGGCATGACCAAACCCGTTTGAGACCCAGGGCACATTGACCTTCCTCCACATTTCATTCCTGTGTTCTCTGGGAGTGGATCAGCCATCCAGCATGAGACAGATCCACTCTTCAAGAATTGTCTTAAGGTTCAATTGTATCATGAGAGTTTATATTCCCCTCAATAAATATTAATCCTTTATATGATATCTTGTAAGTAAATAATTTTGCAATACTGCACCTTGAAAAGTTGTGGATCTCTGTGTTAATAGACATTTGCTGCACTAAAAACTTCTCTGATAAGGGTTACTCTGACCTTGGTACATGTGTAACTATGAGAGATAGTTATACACATCACCAAGAATATACAAAGCAACTGACTATCTCTGAACTGAAATAGTAGAGGCCAAAAGTGTTTTGTTTGGGCCTTTGTTTAACTTTTGGAATGCTTACATACAAATTATCTGTAGAAGAAGTACAAATCTAAAAATGAAATTCTTTAATGCATCAAAACCATTTGAAACCCAATATCTGACAGCAATGCTGTTCAAAAATGTACATCCATGCTTTGACTGATTCACATCACATGAGGTCAGATGTAGAGTTTTTTATTTAATGGCACCATATTAGGAGTGAAGGTTTTTGACTGAGTACATATTAGAGTTGATATATTCAAATAAGGAATGTTTGTCTTCTGTAAAGCCTAGAGGATAAAAAGCATGAAGGATTTTACTGACAAAAAGAACAATGTTATTGATAGTATGCCTCTTATTAATGACATTTTATAATATTCAAAAATCATTGAAATTCATTTATGCTACTTTATTTCAGTAGAAATGAAAATATTTTATGTGTTTTTATGTTGACATTTTGTGTATATCGATTGGTTCCCTTTATTATTTTGCAACTCTTTTAAAATTCTCACTGAAAATTCTACAATGTTAAGTCCAACATTATAAAAAATATTATATTTCATACAAAAGGCTGATTAGAGATAATCTTTGTATTGATAGTATTAGTCTGAAAAAGTCCAAAACTTTAAGTACATAAATATAAATTATCATTAAGTAAGTTAAAACATTATACAATTCACAATGACTTATAAACAACTGTTTTGGAGGCTGTGTATAGCTAATAGAAGTGTGGTAGGTAGAGTCATGGCCAAGTCTGAAATCCAGAATCCATAAATATGGTACCTCATAGGGGAAAAGATTTCTACAATTATGATTGTAGCTCAGACCTTGAAATATAAAGTTACAGTAAATTATAAGACAAAACATAGCTAATTACAGCATTCTTATAAGGAGAAGACTTTTTCCACTTGTGATCAGAGCCAGAAAAAATATTTGCTAAAACTCAGTCTGTCATCATAGTTTTGGAAACAGAGATACCAATGAAGTCAATAGCACCTATCTGAGCCAGGAATTTTAAGAGCTGAAATCTAATGGCAAAGAATAAAATTATCCCTGGAGGCAGGAGAGGCAGACATTAAGACAGTGATGAAAACCACCAAATGCAAAACTATAAACTTACTTAAAATGTATAATGTATACTCAATTGTGTGGTGTACCACAATTAACTTTGTAGATGTCAGTGCTGTTTTCCAATTTCAAATGGTTGGACATGTCTGCTAGAGATTTCATAAAGTAACCGATCTTTCTACCACCTTGATTTTAACCCAGTAAAGCCTGCAGGGAATCTTTAACTTTAAAAATTACAAGCTAACTTGTGTTGTTTAAGACAATAAGCTTATGGCAATTTGTCATAGCTACTTTCACAAAGAACATGTAAGAGTTTTTCCATTCAAATGGAATTTACTCCCATTAAAATTCTAAAATATCCCCATTCTTGATTGACACATTTTAGCCCGATATATTCCATTTCAGGAGTCATGAGGACAGTTGAATAGCCAGAAATCAAGCTTTTGTCATCTATGTCCCCATCTTTGCTGTGCTGTTGAGATGATGTCTACGAATAATATGGAAAAAAATACATCACCAACCTGATCACTCATTCTCAGCTTAAATTTATGGTAAAAACATTCTATTTCCTGATTTGGCATTGGAGGAAAAATGTAAAAAAATGTACTATGTTGATTACCTCTCATCACCAAGCATGTCTTAAGTATCTTTCTAGTCAATACAAACAATAAACCATTTAAAAGTTCTATGTAAGCCATTTGCATTCTAAAGTTGATTTTTTCTAGCTCACCAGTGGGTCATACAAAAAAGCTGAAGGTAATTGAACTTTAAATATTTTTCTCACAGAAACAAATATTAGAATTTGTGCTAGGTTTTCCAGAACACAAAGGAACATTTCTTCCTTACCTTACAGAGACAATCATGGGCATGAGAGTCACAATAAAGTCACATTTCTTTTAGGATTTATTCATATGATCCCACAACTCTCTCATAAATCTCATGTACGCTGTAGTTTAAATAATTTTTTATCTCTGTCCCCCCACCCCTCCTGCAAGCAGGCACTGAATAAGAATCCTCCTGCCCTTAACATCCAAATTCCAGAGTTAAAGCTGTCTACCACTATACATGATATAAAACTTTCAAGGAACAATTTCTGAGAATTTTAGTAAGATGTATGCAAAAGAATTTTAGCAAGAAAATGAGCAGCAAAACAAGCCACAGAGTTAGGTAAAACCCAGGCTGATCCTTAGCTGGTTTGCCATAAGCTAGATAGAAAGAATCGTCTCTCTGTCCCAGGTTTCATCCTTGCCTACAATATAGTACCCAGCATATTCTGCTGGCATCTCTGTATTTCAGAATTTCAATGACTGACTTGAAATAAAATCTGTGCTAAAGTTCTAGTTATTTGTTGAAAACCTAAATGTGGAGGCCTTGTGAGATCAATCTACTGCTACAATCTTCATTCATTTGTGCAGCTATACAGTAGAAATGTAATTACTGTACTGTGTGTGTGGAGGACCCAATATTTAATCTTTATCCTTGTGTTTTAATTCATGTTTATATTTCAGTTTGTGTCCAAAGCTACTAAAAATTTGTAGCTATAGAATAAGAACTTTGTGCAATTCCGGTCTGTAATTATGAAAGAAACTAACTTCTTACATAACAGGTCCACAGTCTGCCTATCACTTTTTGCACTTACAGAGGAACCAGAGTAAACCATGAAGTATATCAAGGTTACCCATCACTTCTTCTTAATAAATAATTCATAAAAAATATAACTTATTTTAAAGAAATCAACTAGATGAGTACTAACAATTCACTATTAACATAAAAGTTTTGATTTCTGTACAATGCAAATATCACTAACAGGAACAAAGCTAATACTAGTTATTAAAACTGATAAAAACAATTAAATTTCATATTCCTTGAAAACAAAAACTTTGGTTTAAATAGAAGATCAAGATAAGTGATTATAATAGGTCTAGATGAATGTAACCCCAAATAAACCAAGCAAAATAAAAGCTCATTATTTAGAAGCCCCAGTTTAGAAATTTGTCTGATAGGACCCATGCCAAAAAATAAAAAAAGGTTGTTTTCTAACTAAACTCATTTCATTAAACACTGGGTAACAACTCAGACTTTCAAACTAATGAAATATTGGTGTTTGCTTTCATAGCATTTGCCCCTCCTATATAAGCTTGATTAACTATTTCAATATTTACCTTTTATTTCTTCCATATTTTTCTGTCTTTCCCATCATGAATTGTTATTTAAAAATGACAAACTATATTTGATAGATTAATGATTCATCACCAAATCATACTAAACAAAACTCTCGCAAAATAAAATAGAAAAAGCAGGCAAATATTCCATAAAGATAATGCATGATATGAATTATATTAAAATATATTAGTTGAGAATAACAGGTGCCTGGGAGGTTGAGACAGTAACATGGCTGTGTGTTTGAAGATAACTGTTGCAAAAGATTTCCGGTCCCATTTGGGCCTGAGGTTCTGACCTTGCCCACGGCGGCTTTTATCCCCCAAAGAAATGATTCAGACACTTATATAAATTTCATACTGTTTGGCTTATGTCTCAGGCACGTTGCTTGCTAGCTCTTTCATCTTAATTCAACTCATTTCTAGTAATCTACCTGCGATGTGGCCTGGCTCGTGGCTCACCTGGATTCCTTACATGATTCTTCTTCTTCAGGGGTCAGATGGATACTGACTTACTCCGCTTTCCTTCTATCTGTCTCTCCAATGATCCTCCACCCACTTTTACAGTGCTTCACATAGGCCAGAACAGTTACTTTATTTACAGCATATAGAGAACATTTCCAACACAGATAGCCTGGATTTCATGGAGGGCTCTAGGAAATAAAAAAAAAATTAAATAAACATGTTTTAATGTAGTTCATATATTATGTAAAAATAAAGGCATATTATTTCAATAACAAAAAAAGAACTTCTATCATCCCCAACCTCTTTCATCATATTTCACTTTCTGTGTTCATAGAGCACAGATTGTTTTCTGATTGCTGAGGTAGTACCTCATAGTGTAAATTGCCCATAATTTATCTAATTAGAACATCTTGATGAGAAGTAAGATCACTTAAATGTTAATTACAAAGATTCACTAAAATCCCTTTGGGTAGGTATTTGAGTGAGTCTGTTAGGTAAATTCCTAGAAGTAGGACTGCCTGATCAAAGGTATTTGAATTTTGAAAAAAAAAAAAAGTGGAAAACTAAGTTCAGATCCAATTTCAGTACTGTGTGTAAATTTGTGTAAATTTTCAGCATAATATTTCAATTACTTTGTCTTAAATTTCTTTTTTCATAGTAATGTTTTTATATTTTATGTTTTTTGCATACCCTCCACCACTCCCCTCTTTCTTCCCTGAACCCTTGCACTCTTCCACTCATCCCATCTCCCCATCCATTCCCCAGGGAGGGAGAGGAATCCCAAGGTGAGTCAGTTCTGTCTGGTATAACCAGTTGAGGTAGGCACCAGTCCTTCCTTCAATGTCAAGACTCAGTTAGGTGTTCCTCTGTAGGAAATGGGCTCCTAGAAGCCATTTCATGCACCAGGAATAAACTCTGGTTCTACTGGAAGAGGCTGCACAAACTGTCCCCACCATTTGACTGTCATCTCCATTACGAGGGTTTAGGTACTTTTCCATCAGGGTTTCTCAGCTGTTATTTCAGAGTCAGTGAGCTCCTAATAGATATGGTCAGCCATCTCTATGAGTCTCCTCCTCATGATATTGATTCCTGTGCTCATATACTCTCTCTTCCCTCTCTTCTGCTAGACAGAGAACTCTACCCTGTGCTTAACTATGGATTTCTGATTCAGCCTTCATCAGTTGCTGGATAAAGGTTCTATAATGAAAATTAAGGATGTACATTTTTACCCTATTGGCATCAGCTCAATTATGTTCACAGCAGCATTATTTGTAATAGCCAAAACCTGAAAACAACCTAGTTACCCTTCAACTGAAGAATGGATTATAAAAATTGTGGTACATTTAAGCAATAGAATACTATTCAGCAGTTATAAAAGAAGACAAAAACAAAAAACAAAGAATGACATCCTGAAATTTGCAGGCAAATGGATGGATGACAATTAGGGTGAGTATCATCCTGAGTAAGTTAACATAGGCCCAGAAAGATAGACATGGTTTGTGTTAAATTTCTTAAAGAGATTTAGTTTCTTTTGACATACATTCATTCATTGTTGGTCTCTGAATCATGTGTTTATCTGATTTTTTTCTTGAATTGTTGAACATACTGGTACTTGGTTACAAATAATAAGCATTGTAAAATAAAAATAAGTACTGAAATTCTGCTTTCTAAAATCACCCTTGTTATCTAAAACTCCACTTATAATCAGTTTATTTAACTTGAGAACATTAAGAAGATTATATTAGGTTAGTGTTTTGTGCTATAGATTGAACTGGGTGTCTTGCTCACTCCAGACAAGCATTTCATCATTTAGTTGATCCTCAGATCTATCAAATGCTTTAAAACATAATACTCCCTTATACTTTAAAGGTTAAATACATTTTATTATGTTTAATTTGTATATCTTTCCACAACTACTTTCTTCAGATCTACTCTAATGCCTCTGTTACCATCACTTTCTGACTTCATGCCTTCTTTTAATTTATTTTTATATATTTATAAACTCTGAGTCCAATTAGCACCACTTATATGCACATGGGTAAGTGCTAATGGAGCATTAACAATGGACCAGAGGTCATATTCTCAAAGCAGGAATGACTCTCCCCCTCCTAAGCAGCCATCAACTGCCAAGAACTTCTGCCACTCAGGCAAAAAAAATCAAATACATAAATTTTCATCAGTGAGGTAGTAAAATACAACAGAAAATAGGTAAATAAAGTGATTTAAAACACACACACACACACACACACACACACACACACATACGAAAGAAGAAAACCCTTCTGACTTGACTGTAGAAGGGATGCTTAGTAGAAATTTGTGGTGGCCATAGTGAATCCGTGGGCATTAGCTGTGACCTACTGTACTTTCTCCATCTGTAGCTGAGCCTAACCTGGCTTGAGGAGCTTTAGATTTTATTTTTTATGTTCCATATATTTTAGAGAAAAGGGAAGTTTTATTACTGATTTTTTAAGCTATCCTGGATGTTTTGCTTTTTTAATAAAGTTTGATATTAATTTTCAAAAAACAATAAAAAAGAAAAAATAGAAGGTTCAGAAATGGTCAGAAATCAGATGTCCATGAGTGCTAGCCTACAGACTATACAAATAAGCAATCAGGAGGAAGACAAAATAAATTAATACTAAGCATAATAAAAGATGTGTACCTCAAGTGAATTTTAATCTTTTTAGATAATATATTTGGAACTGGAAATTATTATAGAGCTTAAATGTCCTTGGTATAAGCTGAAAGTAGTATATAAGGTAACAAAAAGGTCACATTTTAAGATATTGCAACAAGTAAATATGATATCTACAGATCACAATTGACATGGGAAAATTAAATGTTTCATGAAAAAATCAGGTAAGCATATCTTCTGAAAGCAATGTATTCAGTGACACTAACTAAAACCTTAATTAGGTTGGTTTTTGTGGATGTGTTAAATATTTTCATTTCATTAATATACTAGCGATATGTGTTTCTTTTCAGACTGGAGCTATTTATTTTTGTGTTTCTGCTAACCCATACATTTGACCTAAATTTTCATACTTGCTTTTTAAAGATTTCTGTTGTGATACTTTAACTATTGGCCCCTTCTGTAGTTCTGTGCCTTTTTGATAACATTATGCTGTACATTTTAAAATATTTCATGTGTATTTGAAGTAAAAGGACATTTTCTACTGTATGATAGTGCGGTTCCCCAACTTTGTAATTTCTGAAGTCACTAAATAAATTAGTTTTTGAATATGGGTAATTTGCCATTTCAGTCTGTTCTTCTCTTGTGCACCTACTTTCCATCACTCTCCAGTTCAGGAACACTTGTCATTTTGTTATCTATGTCTTAACACTTTTCCTTATAGATTTAGTTTTCTCCTGGGAGAGTCTCTAAGATCTATCCACAGCCTTTCAGGAAAATTATAAAGATATCTATTTTCTACCTGTACTTTTTTCTCAAGCCACAAATATTATTCATTTTTTTAGAATTTGCAAATTTTGCTGTATTTATTTTGTAGTCCATTTTAGAAGCTTGTCAACCAGTTTTCATTAATATCTAAATACAGGATGTTAAGTTTGAAGATCATCTTTAGGTTTTCTTATTTGTTTTGAATTCTTGTTTGAATTTATCTTGCATTGTTGTTATTACAGTTAATAGTTTAGCCCTTTACATTCCTTGTGAGCATCAGACGCCTTGTTAGGCAGTAACTTCACAGTTTTACTTTTTCCTGATTGTCACTGAAATGAACAACACATATGAGCTCTGGGTGAAATTTGTTGTCCTGGTGCATAACAGAAAAACACTAGTGTGAATGTAGTGAACATAAACCTTAAATTGCACCTGAGTAACTCAAGTGATTGCAGTTTTACATGAAGGAATCTATGGCAGCAGCTCCATTCCAACCCAGACCTCCAGTGCTCATACCATTGTACAGAGATGAGTAGAGGTTCTTGGTGTCACACAGACATCAGAACAGAAAGGGCAATGCCAGGCTGAACCTGCTGTGTAATTTGAATTTTCTGTAGTTAGATAGTGTGGTATTTTCTCTGTTATTGAGAGCAAATTGTCCCTAATGATGTATCTTGTGTTAGTCTCAAATACTGTAATAACTGAAGAAATTTACTGTCTCTTACACTTTAAAACCATTCATGTATAACTCCATTTTTAAGACTGTTCACAGTGATTATGATGATGTTTTCTAAAATATAATATAACTAATAGATTATTATACATGCAGCAGGGGAAAATCAGTTTTATTCTCTCCTACTTCAGTGTTTTCCATGAAGTTCATGGCCAGCTCTGAGTTCTCTCCTTAAGGGTTTTTGGTGAGAGAGCTGATAGTGCAACTCATCTGTCCTGTTGGTTCGTCTTCTCCTAAGGTGACAGATGACAGCAGCACTCACCCAGGCTCTGCCCGGGAAGACACAGGCAACAATGATGTTTAGGATGACACGGGAAACAATGAACTCTTGGATATATGGGAATATTTCTTTTTTAAATGAGTGTTTTACAAGGAAAAGATTCATCCTCCTAGTATTTTGAAATTTCAGTGTGATGTTTCCAAAAATAATGGCTTATTTTATTACTGTGAGTGATATAAAATAAAAGAAATGAAAATACCTGGTAATATCTTAAACCGTGAAAATTTTGTTTATTAATAATTTCCTTTCTGACCTAAGGCAGAAGAGTTTTCCACTTGGGAGGACTGGCCCTGAGGTCACAAGAGGGGAGAGCTGTACTTGTCCCCAAAACCAACTGCAATATATGGGAGAACAGGCCATGTACCTCACCTGGGCACCACAATAGAGCCAACACTGCTGGTAGAGGTGTGGGTGAGCCAGCTCAGAAGTAGTGAGCACAGGAATTCTAGCCCCTCCCCTCATCTGCCATATGGCCACCCAAACTGGAAAAATGTCCTTTCTGTCCTCACATCCTTCAATGCTTGAGGCATGTGGAAGAGCTGGTCCTGTGGTCATAAGAATGGAAGAGCTATCTCAGACCGCCACCAGCTGTAACACCTGGGAGACCAGGTCCTCTATTTGCCTGGGCAACACAAGTCAGCCAACTGTGTTGGTGGTAGTGTGGGTGAGGCAGCCCTGAAGTTGTGAGCATGGAAGAATTGTCCCCATCACCCCTCCGTCTTGTGGTGTAATGGGCAGGGAAGAGATGCCATCCCCCCCCCTCACTAAGCCTATCAATGTCTGAGGCAGATGGGAGAACAGGCTCTGAGGTCACATGAGCAGGAGAGCTGTCCCTGGCTCCCACCAGCTGCAATACTCAGGGAGCAGGCCCTGTACCTCACCTGGGTAATACAACACTTAACCCTGTTGGTGGAAGTGTGGGTGAGCCAGTTCTGCAATTGTAAGTGTGGAAGAGCTGTCCCTACTACTTGTCTATCATGTGGTGGAGTAGGAGGGGAAGAAATGCCCTCCACCCCCTCACCGCCGCTTACCCATCATCCTTTACTGCCTGCAACAGACAAGAGAGCTGCAGAACTCAGGAAAGTGGACCTGTCTTTTGCCTAGGCAGCATAGCATAGCATGCCAGTGGTCAGAGATGAGTGTTACAGATCCCTCGATGTTGTGAGGAAAAGAGAGGTGTTCCTGTTATTTATCTGACATGACTGCATGGGTTCAGCCCTCTCCCAACACGACTCCATCCATCAATACCTGAGACTGGTGGAGGACTTGGACTTAGCCCTGAGGTAATAAGAGCAGGAGGGATGTCTCTGCCCCTCACCTGCCATGGCACTTGGGAGAGTAGCCCCTTTACCTCCTGTGGGCAACAAAATAGAGATTGGTGGTGTGGGTCAGGAGGGGGAAGAGAGCAGGATCAAGGGAATACATAAATAAAACAATGAGACTTTATTCCATAAAAATAAAAAGTAATTAATGAAAAAATAGAAATTGGTCCTGATGGGTATAGCAGAGCCAACCGTAAGGGCATGAAAGCAGAACTGCCTCTATCTCTTCCTCATTGCTTCAAGAAGTGAATTAGACAGAGCAAAGCTGGAGAGCTCACCCTGGTGAGGACAGGAGAGAACTGGCAGGCAGACCAACCCTGCAGCTGCCTAGGCTCAGAACCAAGCTTATGACTTGGTCTGCCCCCAACATCCACCTTATGTCTGACCTGCTGGAGCATGTGAAAGGACCTGATTCACAGACTCAAAGCTGCAGGATCTGTACAACACAGGGCAACAATAGGATAGCTAAGAAGAGTTGTATTGAGGGCCCAACATCAATAGTGCAGTAGAGACCAGAAGCTTCAAACCAGACCAGTGACTCTTTGCAATGAACACTTGCAAGAAAAGATATATGGACAAAGGACTTTACTTCATGACTCAGTATGTCACACTACAGCTTCTATGATTTTTTTTTCTTTTTTTCCTTCCTGCAACTTTTTTCTTTTAAACTTGTTTTATTTAGGGGGATAAATACAGGGGTAAAGGGCAGAAGTGAAATGATGGGAAAATAAATGGGATCAAGATACATTATGTATAAGATACATATGACAAAAAGAAAGTAAAAAAATAATAATTTCCTTTATGAAACAACTCCAGGCACTAAATCTGTCTTTAGAAGTAGAGAGAATGAGGAGTTACAGAGATTACGAAGAGGTTGGAGTGTTAAAAGCAGAAAGGCAGCCTTGGCAGCTTGGACCCAAGGGGGCCTAGAAAGCCATGCCACATAGCAGAATTCATGTGGAGAATTTTTTGGGAGAGGGGAAGAAGGGAATGCAGAGTGTGCCTCTGGAAATAAGAGGAGAGAAAGAAAAGAAGAGACTGGAAAGGAGGGAGAGAGGACATGCAGACATAGCCTCATGGGAAGGGAGAGAAAGTGGGCAGGGCCCTCCTCTTAAAAGAGGCTAGGCACATGCACAAATGTGCTACACAAATGGGCTACATAAGATGACACTGTCAGGATCCTGAGCAAGCCAAGGTACTGCCTACTTGCTGGCAAGGTTCCCAAGGAAGCCAGTTAATGCTTAAACATTAATATTTCTCTCTTCTGTTTTCCATTAAAAGGTGAGTTATAGATAGCAAGTAGGGAAGAAAGAAAGGAAGCTAAGTTCTCAAGCCCACTTCCTACTGACTTGGGATAATGTGGGGAAAGGAAAGTTTGGTGTTGGGGATCACACGGTGAGAGGTGTAAGTGAAGAAGCTTCTAGTTAGCTGTCATTCTAAAGACCTCAGGCATCTATTCCTTAAGGGAACTGAGAAGACAGCTTAGTAGAAGAAAAAATTGTTATCATCAGCCCCATGAGTGGGGCTAGCCATGGGAAGAGTAAGAACTGCAAGAAAGAGTGGAACAAAGAAGTACCCTGGTTGTACAGAAAAGACAAGGGTAAAGGAGCAGAGGTGTACATCAGAACGTTTTGGAAAACTAAGTTCTAGTTGCTGGTTTGGTGCCCACTTGAGTGTGAAGAGGTGGTAACAGTAATGAGTCCCAGGAGCTTGGGGAAATGGCACACCAAATGATGAACGATGTGCTCTCAGGAGTACCGAGCCATCACATCTACTGCTTATCTTGAGGTGGAAAATGGCTCTATTCATCCTGTAAAAGTGTCATCAAGTTAGGAAATAGTGGAATTTTTATAAGTGGGCATGTGAGTGAAGCTAACCTACCAGTACTTACTCAGTTGGTGTCCTCAGGGGCTCTCTTATCTGGAAGACCCCCTGTGGGTTGGTATTGGTATTGGTAAGAGACTGGCAGGAGGGATGGAGCTGTGAAGAAACCTGCATGTGTCTGTAAAAAAAAAAAAAAAAAAAAAAAAAAAAAAACTGGAACAGATTTATATCTTGGTGTCATAATAAAAGGCTAGAAATTTATGGACTCTGGAAAATTGTATTCAGTGCTCTCTATCTGTTTATCAAAACTGTACTTATCAATGCTAAAACTTGGAACCTCCAAAGTTACATCTGATACCAGTTTATCCTACACTGTGAAGTCTATGCATGAGGCTCACTTCTGTGTACTTTTAACTATAAACTTATTAATGACTTAATAATTAACTTGCTTGTAGCCTTTCAGTTGGGGTGAAAGCTATAAAACTGGCAAGTCTATTAATACCCTGGTCTTCAAACAGCATCAGATCTGAGAAGGATGAGTAAGTGAGCAGAAATGAGACAGTTTTCCAGCAGGGAGTCCTAAGTCTCTCTGTGGTCATTAGCGACAAAGTTCCAGAGGCAGCACTTGTTCATCTACCAGGACATAATATCTGACAATATTTTTTTGTGGAGTAAAAATTTAGGGAGATCAGACTATCTGTTTTTGCAGATCAGAACAATGCATCCCATGTTGATCTACTTAATCACAGGCTGAACAGGATCAGTTTAAGGTATAAAACATGTTTTCACTGCATGGCTGGCTTTGCTACATTTGAAGCATGCCTCCAGATGGAAGTTCTTCCTTGACCATCTAACTTCTTGGAGAATCTGATATTAAATGTCATATTCTCAAATATGGGGAAATAAAATCTGTTAGGTACATCTAAATTAGATAAATGCTGTTTAAGCTTAATATTGAGGGCATATGTAAGTTAAATTTGAATATACAGTTTACTCAATTAGTAATAGTTTACCAGTATCAGAAAAAGCAAGAAATATTCTTAAATTGGTCTTTGGGAGCCTGAGTAAACCTTAGATAAGGAGAGATACCTTGTCAGACTGATCAGATATCATCAAATAGAAATATCTCTGTCTCTGGTGTTTAGCTTTGTTCCTAAGATATATAGCATAATCCTTAAGCTATAGAAGGCAGAACTAAGCCTTTAACATTGTAAGCAATTTACTGCTTTTAACATCAATTATCTAATAAATATTTTTATACTTTAAAATATGGCTGTTTAGCAAGATATGTCCCTGCATATGAATGCTGAAGTTGCAGCTTTAATACCTCATTAAACCAGCATTGTTTTAAACCCTTTCTTTTGTAAACCTTGCTTTTAGGACAAGACAGGAATTATCACAATAAGAATCTATCCAGTCCATATGGTCACCCAGACTAATGAAGGCAGTAAAGTCATATATGACTCTTTTTAACCTTAGTCAAGGTGGCAACTGCCCATGAGGTCACCCTCACCAAAGAGAGTGGTTGATTCATATCACCTGTCTGTCTTTGACCTTAGCCATGAGAAACCTGTCCATATTATTATCTGCACCATGGAAGACCACATGGCATTTTCCAGAGCAATTTAAATTTTGGGTTGCGTGTTTTACAGATTTTAAACCATTTTCATTTTTTAAACTATACCCAATTTTTTGCAAGACACACTAAACACATAATCTCAGGCATTCAAAAAACAGTTAAAAAACCAAGCATACCATGGCCAATTATTTACACATACATTCCAACAAACAGATGAACAAAACTTTTCCCAAAAAAGTTTTATTTGACAAACTTATAAATCCTAAAATAAGAGTTTACAGTATAAAGCAGCCTGTAAGAAACCATAATAATTAAATGCATTTCCTAATCAAGGTAATGGAAGCAGTAGCACTGGATGCTGCTCTTGTAAACCCACTGTGGAGAGCTGGCCATTGTCAGTCTGTAGTAGGACAGGCCCATAGGGTCCAGCAAATTGGCTCAAAACAGTTACCAAGGCAAAACATAACATACTTTCTTATGAGCCAACCCGAAGTCTGACTGAGGGCCTAGGAACAAGAGCTCCTCAGAGTTTTAATCTAGAGGAATCTGCCTAGCAACAGATGATCATGCCCAGCCAATGAGGGGCAACTGTACAAAATCATCAGATTGGAACACAACCTGGGTTCTGGGAGGAGGGTATATAAGGCTCTCCCCATTGTTGAATAAATGGTTAGTCCTTTGTTTTTCAACTGACTCCCAGGGTCTGTGTCCTTGACTCTGTGCCTTCTTGTCCCCTACCCGAAGATACAATCAGTCCAGGTGTAAGCAGCAGTACTTCATGCACTTGAACTCAGAAAAGGTGCTGTAGATGAAACTGAGAAATGGAGTACCAGCACAGCCAAGTGGGAAAGAGGGACCCTGGGCTGTGGCATGGCACTGGCGGCAGCAGCCAGAAGAGGGACAGAACAAACATAGACAAAACAAACAGAACAATGAGGCATCTTGAGTAAAAGCATGAGATGCCAGCAAGCACAAAAGCAAGGTGCAAGAAGAGATAACGGAGGCATGTAGCAGCTAGTGCCCAAGACATGGGTCTTTCAACCTGCTGGGAGAGGAGAGGAAGCAAGTCAGAAAAGGGGGAGGGACAGGAGTGCATAGCCCAAGAATATTGAGTAAGGTGGCTTGGAGTACCTTTTTCCATCTATGGGAAAGATCACTGGCAGAATTTGTAAAGGTCCTGGGAAATACCAGCATATGGGATGTTGGTAAGTGGCCATTTGGACTGATATCAAAGGGTTATGGGACCAAGTCTGACTGCAAAGGTGGATGAGTTTATAAGCCTTTAAATGGGGAATTAAGCATAGAGATTTAATAATTTCTAAGAGACATACCAGAGGAGATGCTGGGCATATATTGCTGGTAAGCTTATTACCCATGAGTAAGGCAAAAGAAAATGAGATAAGGCACAAACTGCACAGTGAATTATCAAACGAAATACAGGAGCTAAAGGGCTAAGCCTGGGAGACACATGGAGGCTGAGAGATGATAAACAAGGCCTCACTTGTGAGGAATGAACAGAGGTGGAGGGGGTGGGAACTATCAATCATGCCTGTGTTGGATGAAGGAGCCCAGCAATCCTTTTGTTGAAAAATGATACCTTGAAGGTTGTAGAGTCCAGGCTTGTCTCAGACTGCCAGCAGGCAGGATGGAGCATCAGAAGGAACTGCCATGTTTCTCAGTACCAAATGTTATCATTTAAAAACGGCAGGCAGTGGCTTTGTTGGGTTGAGCCAAAGTTGGTGGAAAGTCATTCATACCATGTAAACAGTGCTCACATAGAGGATTTTATTAAGGGAAGGGAAGAATGGATGCAGAGTGTGCCCCTGGAGATAAAAGAAGCAAAGAAGGGGAAGAGAAGAGGTGCAGATATGACCTTGTGGGAAGAGAGAGGATGAGGAGTTTGTTTTGTACAAAGGTAGGCAGTGGTTGCAAGGTGAGAGAGAGACATGCCATGCAGATCACTCATGTGGAAAGTTTTATTGGAGGGAAGGGAGAAAAAGGAGATGAAGAGTGACATCATGGAGAGAGAGGAGGAGGGAGGGAGGGAGAGAGGGGGGAGAAAGGGAGGAAGGGAGAGAAAGAGAGAGAGAGAGAGAGAGAGAGAGAGAGAGAGAGAGAGAGAGAGAGAGAGAGAGAGAGAGGTGACAGGGCCTATCTCTTAAAGGAGGATCTTGGTGCATGCCTACAATGGCTTGTACAGCCAAGTAGTGCATACATGCTCATAGATTAATAATGATATATGATCATGATACCCTGGGCATGCTAGACATTTGCCTCAGTACTAGCAGTGCATTTGTGACCATAGGACCCTGGAAGTAGCTAGAGATGCCTCTAAGAAAGGGATTTATAGAGACTATCCAAGCACCACATATGCACAGACTAAGGCTGTAGGACTGGAGCTGTCTCAGTATTTGCCTGAATGTTAACAAATGGACCCTGCCATTTACCTAAGGGGAAAGTCAGGTAATGTCTAAATTCTAGCATAGGGCACTTGCTGCTCTCCATAGAAGATCCATATTCAGTTCCAGTTCCCACATAGCAGTTGATATTATCTGAAACTCAAGTTTCAGAGAACCTAATGTCTCTTTTTGGTCTCAGTGTCCATTGCAATGTTGCAATGTTGAGTGCATGGGGCACAGTCACATACACAGGCAAGATACTCAAACATGTAAAATAGAGATGATGCGACAGCATTGTTATTTCCATTTGCATTTCAAACATGTATTATTAAAGATGTTATGAAATTCACAGAAACCCAGGACTATTTAATTTGTTTTAAATTACCCTTAGAAAATTGAACATTATATTCCTTGAACCAAAATATCTAAAGGGTTAGATTTAAGTTAAAATTTCAATTATACTGGGAAATAATAGCTTGCAAGCATTGTACTTCATTTCATTTCAATGATGTCACTAGCATTTGCCAATGTACATTTGTGAAATTTTTGTGGTATACATATGTGTGTGTTTATGAAAGTGTATTTAATTTTATACAAATACTTTTTTATTTTTAATGCAAAAAATAAACTTATTTGAATTTATCAATTTTTGGAATCACACAGTACTGGAGATATATTTGTGTATGTCTATCTACTTTATATTTTAACACTTTCTAAATTTTATATATAAATTATTGTAATATTACTCAAATTAGTTTTATCAAATGATATTACACTTATATAGACATGCTAACACTACAGTAAATAATAATAATTATTTGGCAAGCAATAGAAAAATATAAAAGTTTACTATACTCACTAATAAAATAGCCCTTCATAATAAACTAATATATATATATACATATAAACTTATTAAAACTATTTTGCAATGGAATTATTTTATCTAGTTAGTGAAAGTGGCATGACATACTAAAATGAGACATGTTCCTCTGGTATTATCTCATTGTTTTGTCTAACTCCTTATGTCAACCCATATGCTCTAATCATATAAATCAATTATGTCTAAAATGTCATTGCAGTGATGTAAATGCCATGTTTATTTGAAATTTTAAAACGTTAACAAGAATGTCTTTAAGAAATACAGTAATAAAAGAAAACCTCAAAATAAACATTATACAATTCAGAAAAATGAGAGTTCTCACATATAAAATGACAATTTGGATTTAGAATGGAGATTAAGTGAATATGAGAAATGTAGTATTATTTTTGCCAAATCATCATTGTATCTATATGTAAACACACAGACCTTTCTAATAGCATAGTCTTCTATTCCATATTTATACATATTTGAGTTCTATTTTTTAATCCTCAATTTTTGGTGTCAAAATCAGATACTCTTAAAATAAACATTATAATACAGCATTCTATCCAGATACCATACAATTTCCATATGGTGCTGTCATCATCTACTCCACACTGCTCTCAAGCTTTTGCACACATATGCTGTTTAACCTCAAATCAGTAAATTTAGCCTATGTGAGAATAATGGACCCTTCTCATCAAACACGAATCCCACTCAAGCAAGAGGATTCCCTTTATCATCATGTCAAGGACAGATGGCAGACATCCTGCATTTCCTAAAATTTTCAACTGGAAAATTTGACAGATAAATTCTATTTAAAAAAAATTACCCTGACCATTTGAATGGCAACTTTCTTGAAGAATAAAATTACTATTCTATTCAGTATTTTTACTGAGTATCTATGATATGTCCTATTTTATAGTGGACAAAAGAAATACAATTATGAACAAAATAAACATACCTTCTGCTGTCAAAAATCATTTTATGCAATGCAAAATTTAAAAAAAAATTAAGTAGGGGCTAGAGAAATGGTTCTTAAGGATGCATATTGCTTATGCAGAGGATTCAAGTTCCATTGCTGACACCCATGGTCAATGTCTCATATGCTCCTGTCATTTCATCTCTAAGGGTTCTGTTTGCTCTAGGTGAGTATCTTTTCTCATGTTCACAAACCTCCTCTTTAGTATATACACATGGACAAAATAAAAAGTAAACTATTCTTAAAATAAAAACATCAATTAGATAATCATAATGACAGCTTTATGTGTAATGCTGTTTTTGATGGTTGACTTCAGCACTAAATTACAGAAAGTTGCTGTCTCATTGTTTTGTAGGCTAGATGTCTTAGTTAAAGCTCTAAAAAAATGACTCAATAAAAGAAATGAAATCAAAGATGGATGTAGAAAAAGCTAATAAGACCACCATAGATAGTCCTAAATTGGTGACTTGTATTGCAACTATTAGAATGCTTAATAGGCCTGTCCTTTTGAACAACAAAAACTCAGTAGCAGTTTTTCTCCTCCAGGTAGTGCAAATATCTTCCAGTAATTAATTACAAGATGGGGGGAGGGAATTGCCCATGTTAATTGTTTTTCAGGGACTGGGGTCTCTAGAAACCAACAAGAAAACCAACAAGAAATGCAAATATGAGGCATAATATTGTATTATGTTTCCAGTCTAGCCCAGAGGTTCAGACCCACTCCCAGCCATGCCTAGCTTCAAATAATCACACACAGGCTTATATTAGTTTTATGCGGATTGACTTAGGGCCCAGGCATATAACTTGCTAAGTCTTTCATCTTAACTCAATCCATGATTATTGTTCAGCCATGTGGCTCGGTTTTTCAGCGCATTTCAATTTTTTTCCTCTGTGTCCCCTAACAGCTCCAGCAACTCTATGACATCTGTCAGCTCTGAGGTGTTCCCATAGTTTTGTTAGCCTGGTAGTCCCACTCACACTTCCTGTCTGCCTTTGGCCAATCAGCTTTTTGCTAAAGCCATAGACAGGATAAATATTTACATTACCAGCATAATCCCACTACAGCATAATATACAGTGCTACAAATAGTACAATCGAATGTTTACACACTGGTTTACTGTCACAGGTGTCTAAGAAAACACCAAGAACAAGATAAATTTAATAAGATAAATTCAGTTAAGTCAGTGTAAACTGAAGACCTTTAAAAGTATGTATGGAAATAAAAACTATAATATTGTAAATTATGACAAAATGAATGTCTCAAAAATGAAACAGAATAGAAACCAAAGAAAGATTGGTTTTTATCTTTCTGGTGGAACATCCTCCAGCTGCACAAAGCTGAAAGGAAATCCATGGAGTCGGTACATGAATTTTTTACCTGAAGGGATAGGGGAAAATGTTACTCACATACTTACACATTCTCTTGATGGCTTCCTTCAGACCTTTTCCATATTTTTCTATTGAATCCTCTATTTTTTATCTTCCTAGTGATTTCCTTCTCTTATTTCTGTTCTTTTCCTTCTAACTCATTTTACCCCATTTTTAATTTTTTTCTTACAGCTTATATACCCCAACAAAATAATAATGTTGTTACATTCTGTTTTTCAAGTGAATGTTTACAATGAACACAAGTAAATAAAACAGTATGTTTTCCATATCTCTTTTATGACTACACATTTTACATATTACAGGTAAAAATAACAAAGTTTTCTAAGAACCCATGCATATTTATTTATACCCAAACAAGTTGTTATAGATTAACAGTGTGTAAGCAAACAAGATATTCTTTTACTGGCAGGTTGTGTTTTGTGGTTATATAAAAAGGACCAATCACTTTATTACTTAACTTGAAAGGTAATCTTAGAAAAAATCTTAAAGAAATCATAAATTGTGGTGGAAATGTTCTCTGTATGATGTAAATAAAGTAACTGATTTGGCCTATGTAGAGCACCGTAGAAGTGGGTGGAGTATCAGAGGAAGAGACAAGCAGAAGGAGGGTGGAGTTAGTCAGTCTCGATCCAACCCTCGAAGAAAACAGATATGTAAGAAACAGGTGAGCCATGGGCTGGGACACATGGAGGGGAAGATTAATAGAAATGGGTTGATTTAAGATGAAAGAGCTAGCTAGTAATGTGCTTAAGACATGGGCCAAACAGTATAAAGTATATAAGTGTCTGATTCATTTCTTTGGGGGACAAAAGCTATTGCAGACCAGGTTCCAAGCCTCCTCCACCGTGTACCAGGTTACAAAACCCCCAGGCTCAAACAGGCCCGGGGAAAACTTTCTACAACAATAAATTTAAACATTTATATATGGCTACGTAAAAGTCTTTGGTGACCAGAATACTTTCTCCGTTACCATGGCATCTACAAGTAGCAGCTACAGACACACTATTCTTTCATGTATTCTATCACATTTTACAGTGGAGTAGAAAATATTATCTCAGAGTTGCAGTACTTGTCACTATTTATTATGTGAATATAAATCTTTCTGTCACCACTGATTTCAAGCTACATGCTGACATCACTGAATGCAAAGACAAAAAAATGACATACAAAAGAATCACTCATGTGGTACTGTCACTATCCAAATATAATGGAGGTAAAAATATAAGTAACACCAGAAGGATGGACTATACACATTGAGATGCCTCTGCTGCATAGTAGGCAACACTATGGTCCCATGAGTACTGATTGGGTCTTTTATTTTATTAGAGATGTAAATGTATGAGTTTATGAGTTATTTTTTAATAATTTATTCTTTTCTCCCCTCTTAGCCCTACACTTCCAACCTCCCCTTTCTCTACTCCATCTACTCCTCCTCCCTTCTCTTAAGAAAAGGACAGGCCTCCGATGTATATCAGCCTGCCACAGCTTATCAAGTTGCAGTAGTACTAGGCATCTCTTCTTCTATTAAGGCTGGACAAGGCAATCCAGTAGGAGGAAAGGGTCCCCAAAGCATATAATAGAGTCAGAGACAACCCCTGTGCCCACTGTTAGGAGTCTTACAAAAAGACCAAGTTACACAACTGTAACATATGTGCACATGGCCTCTGTCTGTCCTATGTGAGCCCCTATGAGCCTAGGTTAGTTGATTCTGTGGGTTTTCTTGCAGTTTCCTTGGCCTTCTGGCTCCCTTAATCTTTCCTCCCTCTCAAGGCTGTCCATGTTCTCTGTATTTATTCAATATAGTAGTTGAAGTTTTAGCTAGAGCAAAATGACCTCAAAGGGATACAAACTGAAAGCAAGAAACCAAGCATTGCTATTTGTAGGTGAGTTAATTTTTAATAATGAACATGTTTAACAATTGCTTCAGAATTTAACCAGCACCTACTGAGCCTGTGAGAGTTAAAACTAACACAACAGTGAACAGAGCTCACTCCAATAGCAGTCCTTAGTCATTTAACTTAATTCTTAGAACAAGAGATAAGAGAACACAAAAAGCAACATCTACTGCTCCTGTTAGCAACATGAGCACCGCTGGACAACTCAAAACAAAAGAGAAAAATAGAAGAGCTGTCACTCTAAGATGAGAAAAATATTTGATTATTAAAGGTGAAATTCAAAAATAAGATTGGGGTAAATATTGCAGTAATATTTCAACATTTCTCTAAAGAAAGTCCTACTAAGGATTTAATCAATTTATGAACTGTCTGTTTGACTTTACCAAGCAATCAGCAACAAAGCCATCACTCAAAAACTAATAGGTTATTGGATTTTTGGAACAACTGATTTCAGGTGACATGTGAAGCAGACATCCAAAAAAAATTCTGCTGTGATTAATGTTCACAATGACCTTGAAACTGGCAAGTGCACTTGACAATTTTAGAAGTTCACTGTCATAAAGTTTCATCAGCATTTGGTGCTGATGTGTGGTTCCCCTGCTTACAGCTGCCCTGCCTGATCTCTCTTCCACAGTTCTTCCCTTTCCTGTTATTGCTTACCTCCCTGGTGTTTTTCTACACTCCTTCACTGGTGCATTTTTAAATGTTTTGTGGTTGTTTTAATTTTGTTCTGCTTATTTTACTCTTTTTAATTTTTGGTATTCTGCATATTTTTAAATGTTCAGTTTTGTTGTTTTATGGTTTTAATTGTCTTTTGATTCCAAGAAAGAGGCAGAAACCAAAAGAATATACAGTTATGTGAGTAGTGATCTGGTAGACATTGAAGGAGGAGAAGGAAAAGGATCAAAATATACCATGTAAAACACCTTTAACTAATAAAACAAACCTAAAATATTTTTATAAGAAAGTAGCAGACAATTGAAATATTACTAATTGAAAATAGATTCTTCTCTCATACAGTATATCCAACCACAGTTTCCACTCCCTCCACTCCTTCTAGCTTTTCTCCACCCCCCCCTTTCCCCAGATCCACTCCCCCTCCATTTCCCTTCATTTACTAAAGCTAAGGGCAAAAGAAATACAGACTGCAGAGTAGACAATAATTATAAGGACTTGTGTGATTACACATCCAGTTTTACAAATGAGACTGTTCCCTCTCTGTTTTATCATGAACACCTTTGTGGAGCATAACAATGTTGCTCATCTTTCTGTCACAAAAGCACCAGAAAGACTCATTTTCAGATGTAAAATGTTTATTTTCCTTCTTAGTTTTTGAAATTCTTTTTAGCCATGGACAGTTGGTTCTGCTGAGATAGGCCTATGGCAGTAGAGTATAAATTTTTTTCTTTAGGTTTGCCTCCAAAAAATAATTTTAATATTAAAGTAAATAAAATTTATTTCTATTATTTATTCTTTACCAAGGCTATGAGAAAAACTGGGTGCAAATGTTATATTTCTCATTGAAGTAATTGAACCTCAAAAGATTGACAAAAATGTCTTTTATTTTTTTTAAATGATCCTTATCCTCAAATAATTTAATATTTGTATGAAAATTACTGAAAAAGTAAAGACTTTATGCATATTTTTCACTTAGTTTGACCCATTGAAACTCTGTATTTGTAGACTAGTGTCTGTAGGTTATAAGGTCAAGTGTTCCTCTGTTAAAACTCTCAACAGCTCTAAACTATACTCTAGAAATAAGTTTACACTCATTAGCTTCACTCCTGATCATTTACACTGTTTTGTTTTTTTATCTTCTCTACAAGCATGTACCACCTTAGCAGCATTTATCAGAAGTTTGTATTACTTTCTGAAATTCTTCTTGTGTAGAATTAAACAGCTCTCTTGAGTTCCAAGCATGTCCTGAGCATTGCTCTAAAATCACACATATTACATTCTGTTATAGTCATTAATTTTCCTTTCTGTCTTCAAAACTGTTTTTAATTAGGCCATGCAGAAATAAGAGAGTTCTCAAAATTATTAGCTTATTTCATTTCCTCATATTATTATGCCCCTGGAGCCAATATGCAAGTATATTAATAAAAACCACAACAAACTAAATAATAAATATTAAACATCACAACAGAACCAAGGGATGAAATATATAAAATATTTATATCTATATCTTTACATTTGGCAGTGAAACCAATGACTGTTTATAAGAAAGCTATAAGTCTTATCAATGGAAGCACAGAATCAGCTAGGAAATTTTTCATTAAAAATTAATTGGGTCATTTCGTGTTTCATAACTTTTTTATTCTGGCAATGATGGTTGGAGAGGGACTCTCATTATATAGTCCAGGTTGGTCTGGAATTTGATATGTAGCTCAGGGTAGCCTTGAGGTAACAACTCTCATGCCTCTGCTACTCAAGTACTAGCATCAATATTTTCACACAGTGCCTGGCTCTACTAACTCCTACAGTGTGCTGCTGAATATGGCATCAAAAAGGTCTGACTAAGTCCAGATGACTAGAGATGTAGCCTATGTAAAGTACAGCATGTATCTTACATACAGTATAGTAAACAATGCCTCATTGCACAGTGCATCAAGAGCGTTAACACTCACCATTACACGATCTGCTTAAAGAGCTCTGAGTGTACTTTTAAAAATAACTACTGAGAAGTGATTTTACTGACTAAAGTTTTTTTTTTTAATCCCCCCAAATATTGTGCATCTGGCCACCAGAGAAATTCCATACTATGAAACAAATATGACTATTTTAAATAATATTTTTTAAATTAAAATATAATTATATTGTTTTTAATATTTCATTTTTTGTGAGTTGGTGTTTTTCCTGCATGTATAACTGTGTAAGGGTGTCAGATCTTGGAATTACAGACAGTTGTTAGCTGCTATGAGGATGCTGGGAATCCAACTCAAGTCCTCTGGAAGAACAGTCAGTACTCTTAACCACTGAACCATCTCTCCAGCCCTAAAATTAAAATATAATTATATTGTTTGCCTCTTTATTTTCCTTTCAGAAACACTTGCCATATAAGTTACTCCTTGTTCTTTCTCTTATTTATGTCTCTTTTTCTTTAATTGCTGTCATAAACATTCTTTCTTCCCTAGATAAAAAAATATAAACTACTTAATGTGTATAATGGTGTGTGTGTGTATGTATGTGTGTGTGCATGCTTTCAGAGATCATCATTTAATATTAGATAACCAATTGGGGGGGCTCTTGCTGTGGGATTATGCTCTTGTACATTGTAAATGTTTGTTCCTCCTACTGGTTTAATAAAATGCTGAATGGACAGACAGAAAGTATGAGCAGGGCTGCTAGATTAAGAAAAACTCTGGTAAGAGGAAAAACAGAGACAGATGTCAGGCAGACACAGAGGAAGGAAGACAGCAATGCTCTGAGAAAAGGTTCTAAGCCATTTTGCTAATCATGGGATAATTTAAAAGTTAGAAAATGATATGCTTGAACCATAGGCCAAACAGCTTGTAATTAATAGAAGACTTTGTGTGATTATTGGGACTAACGAGCTACAGGCAGTCTGTACCTCAGGGTTAGGCTGGGACAGAAACTCCTTACTTCAGGTTCTTCCCCGAGGAACTCTGTTTCTCTCACTATTCTTTAGTTGTCTATAGTTCTCTGTCAAGAGTGACCATAATGACCTTCACAGAAAACCACAACCAATCAAAATAGAGACCAGGTAACCATGTGATGCTCAGTATTAACCAATACATTACAACACAACCAACCAACCACTGCACCTAAGACTCATGAACATTGTGTAAAAAGAAACTGAAGAATTGTAAGAACCAAAGGAACAGGTGGTCTGCTGTGAGACTGTGTCTCCTAGAAATGTCAGGATGGTGTCATCCATGTAGTTTCAACAAGATAGCTTCCTAGATAAGACCTAAACAAAAGAAAATTTTGATTCACTGACATTAAGGGTATAATCTCACATCTCAAATTCTATTATTATTTAATCTTAAAAGTTTTAGAATGTTCATTTCAATCAGATCTTTTGCTTTATGAGAAAATGTCCCTCATCTATTAGAAATATTACTTGGAACAATCAGGTTAGTGTTACAAAGAAAGTAAGAGATAAAAGTCCAGAAAGTATGATGAAAGAAAACATTTTTTATTTAAAATGTATTTATTTATTTTTTTATTTTTTAATTGTTTTTTGAAAATCAATATCAAACTTTATATAAAAAAAGCAAAACATCCAGGATTGCTTTAAAAAAGAAAGCAAGCACAGTAGGTCACAGCTAATGCCCATGGATGCACTATGGCCACCACAAATTTCTAGTATGTAACCTTTCTACAGTCAAACCAGAGGGTTTTTCTTTCTCTCTTTCTCTCTTTCTCTCTTTCTCTCTTTCTTGTGTGTGTGTGTTTGTGTGTGTGTGTGTGTGTGTGTTTGTGTGTGTGTGTGTGTGTGTGTGTGTGTGTGTGTGTGTGTGTGTTTGTGTGTGTGTGTGTGTGTGTTTGTGTGTGTGTGTGTGTGTGTGTGTTTGTTTAATCACCTTATTCTCCCATCATCTTTCAATGAAATAAGAATGAAGAATAAGGAGGGCAAAAGAAAACATTTTAAATGACAACCAAATATTTAAAATTTATGAATGGCTGGTTCTCCACTGCATTTAAAGATAAGGAGATATTTATCTATCTATCTATCTATCTATCTATCTATCTATCTATCTATTTATTTATGGTAAATGGGTAAAAAGAACCATACAGAAGCAGATAATTAATAAGCAATTCACGAAATTTTCTTTAAGGTTCGGTGTGTATTGTGAATCAACATAAAATTGAAAAAAGTGATTATTTCTGGAATTCAAAGCCTCAGAGTAAGTAAGTAAGTATAATGTCATGAGGTCACAAGAAATGAATATGGATTTACCCTCCTTACCAGTAAATTACTTAGGATCTCTCATTGTGAAAACCTCAGAACAGTTCTATTGCCACACAAAGAGTACAACTTCTTCATATTGTGCACAGATACAGAAAACAAGTCAATTATTCAACTTGTACAATTATTTGTGGAAGAATTTTACGACAAACAGGAATTTTTTTCTATTACTGTAATTACTAAATAATAATTTAAGGAGAAGTAATAGCATAAACAAGTGATAGCCAGCCCTGGGAGATGGCTGGGCTCATAGAACTGCTTGTCATGTGATGCCGACAACCTGAGTTCAAATCCCTGAAACTGAAGCAAACTCCAAACATGTAAACTTTTGCAATCTAGAATGCTTATGGTATGGTAGAAACAGGAAAATCTGCAGAAACTCCAAGGACAGGAAACTTGGAGCACACAGTTCTTCAACAAACAATGATGACGCAACACACACACACACACATACACACACACACCTTTAATAATTCTACCCAGAGACAAACCTTAGTCATAGTGGGTAAGCCATTGATAATTAATTTCAAAAAGTATATAAAAAAATTAAAAGTTTAACCCACCCAAGGATTAGGACAAATCTAAATACATTTGAAAGGGAAGACAGTGAGCCAGCCATCACAATGCTCACCTTTAGTTTTAGTACTCAGAGGTATTGAATAGGATTGTAAACTGAGTTTTAGTCTGAGCTTCATACTGTATCAGTGTCTCAAAAAGACATGCAAAAAGGAAGGCTGTAGATACAGTACTCAATGGTGTTTCTAAAAAAAAAAAAAAAATTCCATAACTTTTGTGATGTGTTTTCTTTTTTCTGACCCCAAAATAACAATAATAAGCACACAATTGATGAAAATATTAGTCCTATTATTAATAGTAATGTAAATTTAGTTTATAGATGGTAATTGGTTTTATTGTAGCTACAGTTTAAGAAGGAAGTTTGTAACTGCTGTTCTGTGTAGCACTTAGAAATACTAGGTAATGTTTGACTCGGTCAGTCAATGTTCTATTTCTCCAAATGACAAATACCAGAAGACTCTTCAAAGTTGTCTAATCATGAAATGTGCTGAATATGAAAAATCCAAGGAATATTATCTACTAGCGAAGGCTAAGCTAGTCTTCTTTCCATCATTCTAACTGAAGAAAAATAGGCATTCACTTAATGGCTAACCACAAAAATAAAACAGAGAAAAATTGTGTTTTCTAGTGACATAGGGTCCAGTAAAAGCATAACATGCTTTGTCTTGTTATGTGATACAAGAAAGAATGTATATCCTTTAATTATAAAAATCTTATCTTATTCTTGAAGAGTCCATCTCACCACTTCTTAGTATCCACCTCATGAATTTTAGAATTTCAATATTCAGACTATAGCAGAGTGTGTTCAACATAATGTACTACAAGAATATAAACCTGACCTCAAAAACCACTACATTAGCTGAAATTAAAAATGAGGGTCAAAGAACTAGAGGGGAGAAAGAAGGAAGAAGGTGAAAGTTTGCAAGAAAAGGGAAAGATATAAAATAAAAAGATATACAAAGTTTTCAACCTGAACACCAAGACAAAGCATTCACTGGGGGTAGACTTCCATCTAACAATTTCACAAAGTTTCTGTAGATGAGAAGCTGTAATATGGATGAGGAAGTAGAATTGTCATTTTTTTCACAGGTTCAGTTCTTCTGTGTCAGCAGCCAAAGTTATGTTTGTTCCTTAGATCACATACACATCCAAACTGAGAATGACAGACCTCATCTTAGAAGAAGGATAAAATAAAATTATATAAAAGGTTGGGAAGTAGAGCAACATAGTTCCATCTTTCTGATCATTTTCATATTTGTGATATTAAAAATAGATTTGTGTGGTTTAAAATAAATATACTATCTAGTATCTCTATATGGACAATAGTTTAATAATTACCATATAATACATCTGAAATTTCAAATATGAGCAAAATGTGAAGACATTATTAGTAAAGAGTTAAGGTTTACTATCAACATTTCAGAGGTGTCCCAAATCCCAAATTATAGTGCATAGTCTCTCACATAGATTTCTTTTTGCATTTATTTATTGGTTTAGTATATGTGCATAGGAAGCAGAAGGAGTGGGTATGCTCATCTCATGGAGCCCATTGAAGCTCAGAAGACAGTTTGGGGAAGTCAATGTATTCTATCTCTACCATAGAAATCCAATTTAAGCCATCACACTTGGCAGCAAGCACCCTGTGCAATGAGCGATCTTGTCAGCCCTCTTTCATGTTTAAAAGGCTACATTGGTTTACATTTTAATAATGAAAAAAATCAAGAACAAAAATTATATTCTACTATGAATCAATTGCTGATTAAAACAGTGTGATCTTTTGCTATACTCAAGGTCCATTTTCTGTGACCCTGTCCTGTAAACTTCCTACTTAAAAATCATCACCTTTTTAAAATTATATTTATATATATATATATATATGTATATATGTACATATATATATATGTCTTAGATGACAGTTCTGCCAGGTTTTTAATTTCTCCAGTTATTGAAACAGTTATTACAAGTAATTGCATTACATGTAGTTGTCTGTACTTGTTCATTCTGCAATCAAAATATATAGGAGAATTGATACATCTAGTATACCAAGTCTCTACTGACCTGAAAAGAAACAAAGGGCATTCAGTTTTCTAGCTCATTAATAGTAAAATAAAAATTTTTAAAAAATATTTTAGTAGATATTATGGTTATTAAAGCTCATGTTTTAAAATATATTAAAAATAGAATTTACTAGTGACCAAAACCTATGTGTATTTGAATGTGGGAATAATAATCTAGTTATTAATAGTGAAACCCTAAAGTAAAAGCTAACAATTACTTTATTTTATATAGTAATTGTTAAAAGAAAATAATTTTCTTATTTTATAATATATAGAGACATATACCAAGTACTTTGAAGTAAATGTAGATGAAAACCAATGAATATACTTGAATATATAAAGCCACTTGTTCACAAAATTGATGCATGAGAGAAAAATGTTTGATTTGGCTTTAGTCTTCATGCAAACATATTCTTGCATTTTAATCACTTCAACAGCACTTCTGTAGAGTTTTATAATGCTAAGAAAAAATGCCCCCAGCATAAAATACTCAACTTTTATCTCAACAGTTTACCTATATTTTTCCATCCTAGTGATTGACAGTTGGGAGAATCATAGTGATTGGCAGGAGACAGTGGTGCCCTTTAGGGGAACTGTTCATGTGCTGACTCTAAAAGTCATGCCCGTATCTCTCTTCAACTTTTTTTCTAAAGTCTTTTATTAGTACATTTGTCTCACTGCTCTACCTGAGGAAATAATACATGACAGAATTGCATTCTCAGAAAGCAGAAAATAATGTATTTACTCAATACAGAATGTAATAGCAGCACATCCAAAACTGAGCCACACACAAATGTGTTTAAAAACTAGGTAAAATTTTCCAGGTAAAAAAATTTAGATTCTTTTATCCTTTCTTTCTGAAGAGGTGAAAAATATTCTAATCTGGAAGTAACATAGTTACTTCCTTTTTGTTCTAATTCACCTTGATCCTAGGTGATCCTGGAACTTGGCTGTTAATCAAAAAAAAAAAAAAAAAAAAGCATCAGCACATACCTCTGTACACACAAATTTATGCTCACACAAAGACATAAAGAATGGACTATATGTGATTGTATATACTCTCCTGAATCTTAACCTACAGCTTGCTCCAGTAATTAAATGTACTTCAACCTTAACCTAAAAAAAAAAAATACACCTAATCTAAACTTACAACTAAATTAAAGCCAATCAACGGATAACATGCTGAATCACAGTTACTTTATCAAACCAAGCCAGGACAATTCCAACTTCAGTATGTCAATGCATACTCTCAGAAAGTACTGAGTTGGGGAAACACTCTTTTCGGCATAATTTTAGTAGTAGCTAACTACTGCTCTTTTCTTTGCTTTGGTTTGGCTACCCTCTTAATTATGGGCTTCTAGTTTCCCATAAACAATCACAGAGTTCTGCTGAATCCTAGAGTGCTATTTCTCACACTAGTCTGCTTTCAATCTTGAAGGCACACATTTTTTTAATAACTCTGGATAGATTTATTAAGTGATAGGAGTCCAAACAGGAAGGAACCCAAAAAAACCTTTCTAGACTAACTAACAGCTTGATGATGTCAAATATTCAAGAGTACCACTGAGATCAGCAGTGATATTGACCTCCTCACCACAGATGCACCATGTAAACCCAGACCACTATAATAGGTTTGTAAGCAATAAAGAACTATTGCTGTGTTTTATAAGACTTTCTTCTCAGTAATAAGTAATGGATACAAAAGTATTAATACAACCTATTCTAATACATAGAAACATCAGTTTGTGGTGATATATTGTGTATCAGATAAAGACTGCCTGAAAATCAGAGGACAGAGACAGCCACAGAGATAGCCATAGAGGTCAGGCAATGGTGGTACTCACCTTTAATCTTAGCATTCAAGAGACAGAGACTTTTATTTTCCTGTCTAATGCTTGCCTAACCTTAAATATGTAGTTCAAGGACTACCTTCTCCAGAAAACCCTCTTCTGACACAAATATACCCTTTATACTGTCACCAATTAAATATTATTAAGAATTTATTTTATGCAAGTTAGTAGTTACACATTACAATCAAACTTATAGTCATATTAGATATGCTTTCAAGGTCAAACATATATATTAGATAAACAGGTCTTCAAACACTTCAGAGATCTACAGAATATGACATTTAAGAAATTTCAATAACATAGATTCTTCAGATTTTTATGACAATGATACATATCTGCTCCTGGCAGCACCGATCTCCATATGGAGTTGATCTTCTTTGTGGCAAAAGTTAGCCCTTGGGCAAGAAAGTACCCTTGCCTTGACTGTTAACAGTATGATGTCCAAAATGGACAAGCACCACACACACAAATTGAACTGCTCAACCTTGCAAGGACAAGGAAAGAAGGTCTTTAAGAATATCCTGTTACACAGAGAAGTTTGTCCAATATGCTAGGCCTGTAGGCTGAAGATGGATGTTCCAATGCTGCAGAGGAACATTCAGTGACTGTCCAGGCAGGCAGCTGTTTCATTTTTCAAAGTTTTTGGAAGTTGCTTGCTTGCACATTCTGCTTACTTAGTAAATATTATTTCCTTCTTGGATCTCTGAGAGAGTTGAAAATGAGATAGATACAGTTTTCTAGTGACAGTTTTTGAAAAGTAACTCACTAAGAGGTTAAAGTGTGTAAATTTGAGAGACCTCAAAAGATAGTTTCAGTTAATAATACAAGTCAGATAGAAAGTAAATCAGGAACAATACTTTTGACTCATCAAAACAGGATAAATAATGAAATATTTTCTTTGAATTTGTCAGTTGTTCCTGGACTGAATATTACTGATATAATTATTGCTTGTATATGTTATATATAGTTATTGTACCTATTGTATACAGTTTTTCTTAGTTATAAGTGTTTTTATTTTGACACAAAAGGGGATATGGGGTAATGTATATTTAATAAAATTAAATTAGATGTCAAAAAAATTTTATTTTATAAAAAGTAGCATTTATCAGTCATCAAATAAGGTAACACATTCTACAGTAAGTCCTTCAATTTGAGGAGTAGTCTTGAATCTTGTTTAGAAAAGACTTATATAAACATAGCAGTGTAAACCTGCAAGATTGGATGTGAAGGTGTGATTGAATAGTATTCATCATTGCAGTAACCAAAGCAAACACTTGCAAACATCTTTTGGCATCTGGCTTATCCACCTTACTGTTTGTGTACACTAAGGTCCTACAAACCATCCTGGGAGATGATAGTTCTTGCAACTGTCAGCTGCTTTTGCAAATTTCCCAGACACAAATTGATTTTTTGCATATAAATAACAGCTTTACTAAGCTAGTGGGCAAATGACTGAAGAAATAAATCCAGGAAAGGAGCAGGCTTCTGTGACTCTATGTCAATGTCTGGGATGGATTCACAGCTCTTTTACAGCCCTTTAAGTGTGAAATTTTAGAAAAAGCCATAACTATGGAGGAAAAACTCTTTTTGGCTTTTCTAGAAAGGCCTGGTTTAGTCATTCTGACCCAGAAAGTCTATTAATAGAAAGCCCTTTCTCTATTCAAAGTGCCCCAGTTTAGATATGAAATTGTACTTGTCAGTATTGTTATACTTTGATGGAAGTGACTTCTTCATAATGCTGGCTGTAGTTTTAAATTTAGTAAGCAGCCAGACCTTCAAGTAATAATAGACAAAAACATCTTTTTATTACCACCTTTTCTTTATTTTTATAAAACTCAACTTAAATACAATCACACATAAAGAACTGAAGAATAAAGTATATTAAATTTTGATGAGTAACATTCACACATATGTATTCTTCTCTAGTTAGAAAGAGGAATTTCATTGTCCTCTAAAGTGTTTCAAGTTGTTTTCCAGCCTTTTCCTATTTCCTCCAAGGCAGAAATGATTCTGATTTGTTTTAATTATTTTTGTATTTGCTATGATTTCAGAGAAACTGAAATATATGGTAAACTCTAGGGAGTGTATTTTTCCCAAAGTAATAATTTTATATTCACACATTTTTCTATATGCATAAGTAGTGTGTGGCTTTTCATTGCTGACTGTATTTATGCTCAGAGGATAGTTTGTTAATATGTTTTTCTGATGATAGTTATATGGGTTGCATCTAGTTTGGGATACAATAGAATAAAGGTAACATGACTATATTAAAATCTTTGTTGCCTTGGGAGTTTGGTTTTTGTAACTTATCAATATATGAATAAGCATATTAAAAATCACTTCTTGACTCATCTGTATACCTATCATTTTATGGAGAGTCTAAACTTAAGCTCCACTTTTCTACACTTTAACTAAAAGCTGAATTTTATGGGATTTTTAATTTTACATTATCTCCACCAGGTAGCAAGAGAGAGAATGATCTTTCAAATATCTGTCACACCCAAAACTATTTTCTAAAAAGATAATCTATTATGATTATTAAGACAGTTTGATTAACACAAGAGACCAATAACATTTTTTATTTTAAGTTTTATAATTCATTTAATATCTCAGAATATATTTTGTTACATTACATATGAACATCTAAAAACATAAGAATGAATTAGCAAAGCACACATATATTGTCATTGCCTTTAGGCCAGAAAAAGCCTCTTCTTATTTTACAAATTATTGTAATTTCTAACTCTTATCAGTTCATAATCATTTCAAAAGAGACTTCAGAATTTCTTTTATTACCCAGTTGTATATAGAAACAAATATACAGAAAGCAATCTAAAAAAAGGGTTTTAAAAATTTTAAAAGTTAGTAAGTTTAAAAGTAATTTTTTCATTTATATTGTTTTTTGAAAATCAATATCAAATATTTTTTGAATCCAATATATAATCCTAAGACTCCAAGTATTTTGCTACTAGATGCTTTAGTTCAGTGAGCTTTATTTAAAGTAGCATGTTTCATAACACTTGTTAGGAAAGAGTACATAATAAAAATTCTAAGTCAAAGGCACACAATGTTAATTTTACTAAATAGTAATGAGATCACAAAAGATCATCAAAATTCTATTCAAAAATAAGTTATAATTGGAAAAGGTTGTTTAGTTGCAACCTTAGCACTCTCACTTTATTTTTAATATCTGATGTTGCTTTAGGAAACATATTTATTAAAGAATGTGAAAATAAAAGCTGCTATGCTGTGTTATACTAAAAGGGGATTATCTCAATTTGAGGTAGAATTTAGTATTTGTTTTAACCACCATGGTAGCCAAAAAAGCAAAGGACATAAAGGTGATTACCTGTAATCAATTCAATGCCTTAGTGTGCTCAATAGAGCAAAGCAAATTATTCAATATTACAGCTCTGGCTGATTATTATCTGTGGTTGGGTCTCTGTAGTATAGCTTTAGGAAAAGATATTCAAAGCCCACCATCAACCATCAATCACATTATTAGCTGAAATTCATTATCTTGTCAGTCTAGGAGCCTCAGATAAAATGCCTTTGACGGATGCTAATGAATCATAACCACTTTGCTAAGAAAGCAATTAGAAACACAATTTTATAGCAAATAGAAGATAAATTTAACATTTACTCATTAAGTCAACTTTCCAATGTCATTGTCTTCTAAATTTACATTGAAATGACTAATAAAATTGGTCTTATCATTTAAAATTAATATTATTTTACAAGGCCCTTACTGGAGCAAATACAAATATATAAATATATGTAAAATGACTATATATTTGATTGACATGAAAGTATCAGTGAAATCATTTGAGGACAGCCACACATTAAGAGTTCTATATTATCTCAGTTCGACAAAGGCCAGATTCAGTTAGAAACTATAACTACATTTAAACTTGTAGAAAAAAAATTAAAATTCTTATGATGGTATTAAACTCTTTTGATAACACAAAAGATACATAATTAATAAGGCAATATCTTTGTGTACATTCACAAAATGGCAACTAAACTCAAACATGCTATAGTTGCTGAGTTCAGGTAGTTATGGAGAGATCTAGAATTCTGTGTGATTATCACTTTTTCTCTGTCTATAACCTGATCTCAGTTGGACCACATACCATAACTGGAAAGGACTGTAGCATGGCTTTCCTTGATTTCCATGCATAGTACACCTTATGCCAGTATTCTGTGATTTCAGTCTTCCCCTGTAGCTACTACAGTATGGAGCTGTTTGTTTTCTTTATGGTAAAGTCACAATATACTGAAACAATTAACTAGAAGGCTAATCTCACACTAACTATACTAGAATCTTATAGGGAGCGCTGGTATACCAGTAGACTTCATAGATGGATATAGTTCTGTAGGGGGAATGTATTCTGTTCCATTGTAAATTGTCCTACCTACTTGTTTAATTAAAAAAAAAATGCTGATTGGCCACAGGCAGACAGGGAGTATGGGCCAGGTTACCAGCCTAAGAAAACTTTAGGAATATCTCAGAGCAGAGTAGAGATACTACAGAGATGTGATGACAATGAGAAGGCAGCAGATAAGAGAGGAAAGCTGCTGTGAGAAAATGCAGTCACATGGCTGAACAAGATAAGAAAGATAGATTAGTTTAAGAGTAAAGAGTTAGCAAATTATATGCCTGGGCCCCAAGTTAATCAATGTAAAATTAACACAAGCTTCTGTGTGATTATTTGAGCTTAAGCAGCAGTGGAGCTGCAAATGGGTCCAAATCTTAAAGCTAGACCAGAAAAGCCTGGTTGCAGAAGACAGGTGAAAATTTGCCTGTGAGCTTAAGCACCACTGCTTGGTAATGTTTAAATAATAAGTCTCCTTAAATTTCAATGACAGAACCGTGGAAATTGAGGAAAGAATTCAATCTGAATTGACTGAAGAACTGGACTATATGCTACTTTCCTGAGTATCAGTTTATCTTAAAGATTTTAACAGCATTATTCTTAGATTTTTTTTAAAAGATGTCTGTGTGCTGAAACTGGGTTTCAGAAGTGTCTTTACCTAAGAAGGGAACTCTGAATAAGAAGACACTCTACTGTCCATCTGATCCCTCTTTCCATGCCTTTCATCCAAAACAGGGTTTATGACTGGCTTTGCGTTTTCTTTGCTTTTTAGTTCTCTGGACTGAACAAAAGGTATTTCACATGCTAAGCAAATACACTGTCATTGAGCTATATTCCATGTCCTACTTACTAGTTATCTTTTTACTGCAGTGATAAAACATCAGGAACAAAATAACATAGGGCAGGAAGGGTTTATTTGAGCTTATGGCTCCAGAGGAAAAGGAAGGGAGTCCTTCACCATCTCAGCAGGGAAGCATAGCAGCAGAGGTGACTGAAGCACCAAGCTGAGCTCTCATATCTTAATCCACAGAGAGCAGAGTTCCCACTGGGAATGGCAGAAGGCTCCTGAAACCCCAATCCCAATCCCAAGTGGTATACATCTTTCTTCAGCAAGGCACAAAATATCTTATTGTACAATACATGTACTGTAAAAAAGATACCTATCTGGTATCTATACTTCCACCTGTATTTTTCTCTCACTTCATTTTAGGTGATAACTGTCTAATTGATCTAATAAACAGACAAGCATATATTCCCATTTTTAGCAATGTGAAGTTATTTCTCATTGTGTTTTAATTCCCTCGCTAGTATATCAAATGTTCATGTATTTATCCCCTATCCACTAGGGCTTATCTATTATTCTTTAATATGGCATTAAAGAATAGGGCTTATTCATTTAATATGATGTATCATAGCATTGCAATATCTTCTACTATATCCCATATGCTGTCTTAATTGTCTTCATTCTAGATTTGAGGTTCATATCAATTAGTCATTGGTATCATTCAACTATCAATGCCATTTCCAACTTTCTATTACCATTTTATTTCATCTCTGTAATTTATACTATTAATTTGAGGTACAAATCCACTCCCTTGTGATTTGTACCTTATTATAATTTTTTTCTTTTTTGAGAACTATGGGCACAGGGAGTTGAATTAAAATAGCCCCCAATGGCATATTGGGAGTGACACTATTAGGAGCTTTGACCTTGGTGAGTAGGTATGGTCTTGTTGAAGAAAGTGAGTTACTAGTGGATGACCTAGTGGCTCACTGTCTTTTTCTGTTGCCTATAAATCAGATGCAGGACTCTCAGCTACCTCTCAAGTACCATGTCTGCTTGCATGCCACCATGCTTCCTACCGTGATAATAATGGATAAAATTCTCTGAATGATGAGCCAGCTATAAATATATCTTTGCTTTTATAAGAGTTGCCTTGGTCAAGGACTCTCTTCAGAGTAATAATACCCAAACTAAGATAAATATACAATGAAATATGATTATTTCTACTACACATCCTTCAACTTTCTTTATGTTTCTCTTACTACATCCCCCCTCCTACATCCATGAGTTTGGGATAGGGATATTCCACTCAGTCCAATTAATGAAGTTCATATGAATAAATGGAAATAGGGTCCCCCACTGGCATGTGAAAATTTAACCAGTAGACACATAATCAAGGAAGAGTGATTCTTTCTCCCTGGCAGGTAGCCACAGCTGCTATAAATTTATGAGTGCAAGATCTGTGTCATATTAGGAAAGCAGTATCCCATAGCATTTTGTTCAATTAGTTTAGGATTTTTTCCTTTCCTATAAATATCATCTCATGATGTTATTCTTTTTTTTAACAGTTTTAGAGGTTTATTCCATTGTCATCATGGCAGGGCTCATGTTGGCATACATATCTACATGGTAACAGAGAGATTTATACTAGAGAGCAGCAGGCAGAAAGAGACATTGGGACTGGCTTTGGCTTTTGAAACCTAAAAGTCCACCCACATAGACACAGTTCATTCAACAAAGTCACACCTATTCCCACAAGGCTATACTCTTTTTTCTTTTATTAATAATTTATTTTTTATGAATAAAATCATATTTATTATCCCTGTATATCCTTGTTCAAGCTCCCTTCCCATTCCCAACCCTTCCAGTCACTCTCTCTTCTCCACATCTCTATCTCCTCTCCAGCAATGGCATGAGGGCCCCAAATCCCAATATAGATTAGTACAGTATTGCATCCTGGCACAACCAGTTTCATCACCAGAACATCAAGACTAGGTCAGGTGTTCCTCTAGAGGGAGTGAGATCCAAGGTGTCAGTCTAAGGTGTTTCAGAGCCCAAGCTGTTCAGTAGTTGTGGTTTGCAGGTTGGACATGTTTTGCTTTTTGCTTTTTTGTATAGAGTCCACTAATGAGTGAGTGAGTACATCCCCTGCTTGCTTAACTTTCTGGGTTTGTAACACCTTGCTCAAGAGGATATTCTCTAAATCCATCCATTTGCCTGCAAATTTTAGGATATCATTTTTTCTTACTGCTGAGTAGTATTTCATTGTGTAGATGTATCACAGTTTGTTAATCCATTCTTCAGTTGAGGGGCATATAGGTTGTTTCCAGGTTCTTGCTATTACAAATAATGCTGTTATGAACATAGTTGAGCTAATGCCTTTCGAGTGTGAATGTGTATCTTTTGAGTATATGACCAGAGGTGGTATGGCTGGATCCTTGGGGAGATTGATTCACAGTTTTCTGAGAAAACACCATACTGTATTCCAGAGTGGCTGAATAAGCTTACACTTCAAACAACAATGGAGGAGTGTTGCCTTTGCTCTGCAACTACTCCAGCATAGGCTGTCATCTGTCTTTTATCTTAGCCAACTTGACAGGTGTAAGGTGGTATCTCAAAATTGTTTTGATTTACATTTCTCTGATGGGTAAAGATGTTGAGCACTTTTTCAAGTGCCTTTCAGCCATTTGTAATTCTTCTCCTGAGAATTACCTTTTTAGTACTGAACCACATTTTCTGATTGGGTTATTCAAGGTTTTGGGCTCTAGATTCTTGAGTTCTCTATATATTTTAGAGATCAGTCCTCTGTCACTTGTAGGGTTGGTGAAAATCTTTTCCCATTCTGTAGGCTGTTGTTTTGTCCTATTGACTATGAGCTTGGCTTTACAGAAGCTTCTCAGTTTCAGGAGGTCCCACTTATTCATTGTTGATCTTAATGTCTGTGCCACTGGTGTTATATTTAGGAAGTGGCCACTTGTGCCAATTAATTGGAGGGTATTTTCCACTTCCTTTTCTATCAGTTTCAGTGTGGCTGGGTTTATGTTGAGGTCTTTGACACACTTGGATTTGAGTTTTGTGTAGGATGATAGTCTTGGATCTATTTGCATTTTCTACACACTACCATCCAGCTATGCCAACCCATTTTGTTAAAAATATTATCTTTTTTTCCATTGAATATCTGGGCCTCATTGTCCAAGATCAGGTGCTCATAGGTTTTTGGGCTCAAAGGACTGAAATCTCCTCTTGACCAATTTGTCCCGCAATTAATAAGTAATGTCCATCTTGGTCCACTTTAATTGCTTTTAGCTAAAAGTCTACTTTGTTAGATATTAGTATAGCAACCCCACCTTGTTTCTTAGGACCATTTGATTGGAAAATCTTTTCCCAATCCTTTACTTTGAGCCTGTGTCTGTCTTTGTGGCTTCTGTTTTTGTATCCCTCGTGTTAGTATGTGTCTTTTTATAGGTAAGTTGTGTATATTGATATTAAGGGATATTAGTGATCACTGATTGGTGTTTCCTGCTAGTTTTATTGGTATCTTGTATATATTTCCTTTCCCTGGGCTTTTTTTTCCATAAGATTATTAAATGTTTGTGGTTTCATGGGTATATCTGAGATTCCTAGGTTGGAGTTTTCCCTCTAATGCTTTCTGGAGGGCCAGATTAGTAAATAGGTATTGTTTCAGTCTGACTTTGTCATGAAATATCTTGTTTACTCCATCTATGGTGATTGATAATTTTGCTGGGTAGAGTAGTCTAGGTTGCCAGACATCCTATTTTAGTGTCTGTATAACTTCTGACCAAGCTCTTCTTGCTTTCATCGTTTCCTTTGAATAGTCGGGAGTTATTCTGATGGGTCTGCCTTTATAGGTAATTTGGCCCTTTTCTTTTGCAGCTCTTAAAATATTTTCTTTGTTCCGTATGTTTTGTGGCTTGATTATTATGTGGCAAGCAGAATTTTTTGGGGGGTCATATCTATTTGGTGTTCTGTAAGTTTCTTTTATCTTTATAGGCATTTCCTTCTTTAAGTTAGGAAAGTTTCCTTCTATGATTTTATTGAATACATTATCTGTGCCTTTGAGCTGGTATTCTCCTTCTTCTATTCCTATTATTCTCAGGTTAGGTCTTTTTATGTTGCCCCAGATTTTGTGAACATTTTGTGTTATGCCTTTATTTTGGTTTTGGTATTTTCTTTGACTGATGTATCTATTTCCTCTACTGGGTCTTGCACTCCAGAGATTCTCTCTTCCATCTCTTGGATTCTGTCGGTTTGCTTGTATCTGTTGTTCCAGTTCTTTTCTTCAGATTTTCTATTTCTATCTTTGCCTCATTTTGTGCCTTTTTTATCTCTTCTTTTTCAGTTTTTAATTCTGGAATGTTTCTTTCATTTTTTGCTTTAGCTTTTCTTGGTTTTCTTTCAAGAATTTGTTCATCTCTTACAAATTTTTCTTTGTATTTTCTTCTATTTCTTTAAGGTAATTTTTTATATCTTCTTTAAAGGCTTCAATAATCTTCATAAAGATGCTGTTGGTGTTGTTTTCTTCTGTGTCTTCTTCATTGCTCTTTTGAGGTCTTGTAGTTGTAGAGCCACCAGTTTCTTCTGGTATTGCCTTGTTTTTCTTTATATTGTTTTATGTATTTTTGCACTGGCGTCTGCCCATAGCTTCAGTTGTTCACGATTAGGCAGCTTCTAGTCAGTTGTGGCAAGAGGATTGGTATGTCTCCTGACTCCCCTGAGCAAGGGGTCTGCTCAATCTCTGATTCTGCTCTGGGCAGGGGTCTGAATTTCAAATCCTCTGTCCTTCTCTGATGACACAGCTTGCCCTGGAGACAGGGCCTGGCCGGGCAAGATCCCCTCTATTAGGTGTGTTTGGGGAGCCCCTCACAGCCAAACCCTTGCTCCTGTCTGCTAGGGAGAACTGAAATCAGACTCTAGGGATTGACCCAGGTCCTGGAGAGGGACTATCTGGACAGTTGATACAGGTGCTGAAATCTTCTCACCTCTGGAAAAGGTCTGAATTTCAAAGACCTTAGTCCTTCTCTGCTGATGCAGATCGCCCTGGAGGTGGGCCTGGCCATGCAAGGTCCCCTCTTTTAAGTGTGGCTGAAGTTGCCCCTCAAAGCCAAACCCTAGCTCTTGTCTGCTAGGGAGAGTCTGAGATCAGACTCTAGGGAATGACCCCAGTCCTGGACAGGGACTATTCTGACAGGTGGTCCAGGTGCTGAAATCTGCTCCTCTCTGGACAAGGTCTGAATTTCAAAGGCCTCAATCCTTATTCTTACAGTGTTTCATTAAGGGCAATAAAGGATAATTGGGTATATCAAATGTTAGCCTTAATTGCAGAAGATACCTTACATTTTCAGAGGATGAACATTAATGTTAGTTGAGTGATTCAAACCAATACTTCAAAATACTAAATAAATAATAATTAATTTAAACATATTTCTAAGGGAAACAATTATTATGTAAATATTCCCCAGTGTAAAACCTGGTAGAAGAAAATAAACTAAAACATTATCTGTGTAGGAGAAACTCATCTATTCAATGAGATGAACAGCTAAAAGTGGCTAAATCCTGTTTATATTTATAGATGTGAAAAGGAGACCCCACTCACAAGACCCACAGTCATCTCCATCTGATAGTAAGCCATAGGTAAGAGAGAATGGCATGGAGCCTTAATCATTAAGGCACAAGGACTTAAGTCTGACAAGAAATAGCTGACCTTAGATGACTACTCCCTGTTTTAGAGAACTCATCATCTTTGTCAGTTCCTTTACCTGTGCTTTGTGAGATTATTACTAAGAGACAACAAACCTATACCCAGTCCTGATTTACAAAACCCAAGAGATACTAAATTTGTCTTGCAGGTCTTAAAGAATGAAGACAGAGAAGGCTGGCAGCCAATCCTGTTTTCCATTTGTCTACCTTTGTTTTTTGTTATGATACAGCTGAACTCCATTGATGATACAAGAACAAGGGGAGAATATAAGCCACTATTCACCTGGAATTTGAAGTGTTTAGCTGGGATGCTTATTAATTTGCTTTCCTAAATCCACAAATTCAGAAAAGATTTGGGGAAAACATTAGTTGCAATTTAGACTGTTTCCCCTCCAATCTGGACTCCATCTTTGAATAATATAGATGATCAGGAACTCTAGATCTTTTTAAAATGGTAGGAGGGAAAATATTGTGATTCAGTGGACACTCAGTTCAATGAAGGGTAAAGAAAACCACAGCCTTTAGCAAAATTCAGTTTATCTCAAGTTTTATGAATAATTCTATCAAAAGATAGCCACATTCTTTAATTAAGACTATTTTAGCTCTACAATAGCTATTTATAAAATCAACAGTATTAACTTAAAAACTTAAAATATGTACTATCTAGATGTACTAGATACATTACTTGAAATGTTTGTTATGGCCTGAATCACCCTTCTGGGTTATCTTACTTGGACTTTTTGGGACCTGTTTTATAACTTTATACTTTATGCAGAACTGAAAGCAATAGGCAGTAACTCCTTTCTGTTTTAATAGGTACTAAAATGTCAATTTTATGCCACACTGTGAATGAAGGTGGGTAACAGAGTTATGTCAATTTGTGTTCTTTCAGTGATTGGACACTTATCCTATAAGCATGACTTTTTATTTCCCATTGGGCTGATTTAGTATCTTCTCAGTTATATTCTTAATAATTAATATAATTATCACAGATCAATCTTAAACCTGTGAAAATACCATGACTTTAAATTTCTTAGGAAAAAAATCTTAAAATAGTATCCTCAAATCAAGTAGTCACTATTTAAGGTCACAAGCTACAGGAGTGTCATTCTTACACAGAGACTGAAAATTAAACTCTGTTGGACAACTTGAAGCCATTTAGCCATTTTGGTTGCAACTTATCCCATTTTCTCATTGGATGATCAGATCTTATCAGAGCAACCTCCAGCAAATCTACAGAATCTAATGTTTTTGAGATACGTGAAACATTATTCCTTCATACAGGAACAATTTTGCTGTTTATGATGCTCACATATGTGCCCTAAAATCTTGTCAAACATATTTTGGGTGATTTCCACCCAAAAGAAAATTTTGTATGTCTATGTGATATTTGCTGAGCTATTCAGTTTAGTTTTAAAAGAAGCTTCTCTGTTTCAATTAGTTCAAGGAAAGTTAAATTTTACTCTTCAAATTATGCTCACCCAATTACTGGAAACATTTTTAATGGACACAGTTTTTGCTCTATCTATTTAAAAATAATTATATTGTTTGCATCCCCACAAATATCAAGTATTGTGTGCTAAAAAAAAAAACTGGCTTTCAGAAATAGGTGACAACTTTAAGATAAATGGATAGATAGATAGATAGATAGATACATGATAGATAGATGATAGATAGATAGATAGATGACTATTACAGAGAACTGACCTATTCTTCTGAATACATGCCAATGGAGTTGCTGTCTAACTTTCCCTTAACTATGCACCAAAGCTACATGTCCATCCTGTCGTAAGTGTGACAGAGGATAAGACACAGTGAAGGCAGCAGCAGTCTTAATTAAATTGCATTTGGGAATGTTTTGCATTTTAACACACTGCTAGTGCCCTTCCTAAGGAAAGCTGTAAAATGTCTCTGGTGGACTAGCTCATTTATTTTATGCCTCTGCTAGCATAAGGCTTGCCTGCAGTTAATATGTAATTAAATAATGATTGGTAGTTTTTTAAAGGCTGTTTCAGATGTCATTATATCTTAATGTGACACTGAATGAAGAAGCTTGGGAAATAATAGACATCAAGATTCATTTAATCATTTTTTTACTTTATTACCAGATTCAAAGGAATATTTTTAGTGAGAAAAAGTCCTCATTTTATCTTAACATAAAGATTTGGTCTCATATCAAACATTTTACCTATTTACTAAGAGAAGAAAAACAATCTTCTGTACAAAGAACTAAAATTTGTTACTAATAATATATGATAAATTAAACTTTAAAGCAGTGCATAATATTGACACAAACAGATTTCAACTGTACAATTTTGGGGAAGGTTATATTTATTTATTTTTATTCTCTGAAATATTACATCTCAACCACAATTTCCCCTTCCTTCCCTCTTCCAACCTCCCCTCCATACCATCTTTCTTCCCCAAATCCAACCCCCTCTGTCTCTACTAAGAAAAGAGTAGGCCTCCCAGGGACATCCACAAAACACCAAATAACACACTACAATAAGACTAGGTACGTACCATCACACTAAAGTTGAATGAAAAAATCTAGTGGAGAAAAAAAGGGTCCAACTCCTTTGCCTAAAAGAGGCAGAAATGCCCCAATTCTCACTTCTAGGAATCCCACAAGAACATCAGGCTGCTCAGTCATTAGAAAATGTGTTGGATAATGTTGTAAGTATTTTTCATTTTTGTTTGTTTAATAAAATGCTGATTGGCCAGAAGGCAGGCAGGAAGTAGAGGCAGAGCAACCAGACAAGGAAATTTCTGGGAAGAAAAAGAGCAGAACAGACACAAGCTAGATGCAGAGGAGAAAAGAAAAGAATACTGTTCTGAGAAAAAATCCCAAGCCACATGGCTAAACATGGAGAAGAATCATGGATTAGTTTAAGAGTAAGACTCAGCAAGTAATAAGGCTGAGCCATAGGCCAGTTTATAATTAATGTAAGCCTTTGTGTGATTGTTTGGGACTAAATGGCTGTGAGACTGGCTAGGCAAGACAGAAAAATTTGTGATTAAACATGTGCAGAGATCCTATGTCAGCCCCTATAGGATGCTTGATTTTGTCCAGCTTCTGTAAGTCCTGGTCAGTTGATTCTATGGGCTCTATTCTTGGTGTGTCTCTGTCTCACCCTTTCTTTCTTCTTCCCCCTCTGAAAGACATTCCAAGCTCCACCTAATATTTGGCTGTAGGACTACAATTTATATTTAGTGAAAGATTTCCCAAAAAACTTGACCTAATTCCCATATCTAAGCCTATTTATGTAAGGTTTTATTTATTTTTTAATGTTATACAAGTTTGGGGTTTGCTATTTTTTAATTGTTGTCAGTAATACTGGAGATTAAACCCAAGGACTTCATGTGCACTAAGAAGTGTTTTTCTACTGAGGTATATCCTGGATCTTCTCCTCTTCACTCTGCTATTTCTTCTTCTTCTTCTTTTTTTTTTCATTTTCTTTTCCTTTTGTTAGAGATATCTTCTCAGTAAGTTATGCAGATTGGCCTTTAACCCACTCTAAACTCAGATAAGATTTAAACTCACAGTTATTCTGCTCATCCTCCCAAGAATCTGGACTAACATGGCTGCACCATGAGACCTCACTTTAAGATGTGTGTTTGATGATACTGCTGGTAATGAGCAGTAAATTGAAAATCTGTTAGATCATCATTGCATGATAAAATTTGAGACCTAGGCATGAGTGGAATCTTATTTATCTGGTCTTTTCTCATGACTAAAACCTTACCATTAGAGTCTATATTTTAGCTGTATAGAAGCACTTGCATATTTGATATCTTTAATTGATCAAATCTCTAATAATGAAAGCATACAAATACCCCACAATATTTGCAGTTCACATACTGAATTTTAATCACCTCTTTATGAAAAGATTTATGCTTGCTCCCAAGTACAGAAGTTAATATCTCCCAAGAATACACTTTATCCAGGAAGGCTGGAGCTCCAATAAATCTCTAAGACTGTTCTAAATCAATGTAATTTATTTTATTAAAATAAAATGAAATTTGTAGCTACTGTGAAAATTGATATCCAAAACTTGTCTTGTGCAGCCCATTGATGAAATATATATGCTTTTGAGTATAAAGTATGTCGTTATTTCATAAATATTAAAAATGTATTTATTCACATAAGCATGTCCAGGTAAAGATTAAACAGTGTTCATACTTATTTTAGCTTAGTCCCTCAGCCCCAATGAATAACACTGAAAATATCATTTGAAAATTCTAAAACTACAAGGATAACCACAGAGAAGTCCACAAATATGACACCAGAAGACAGGCCAGAGTGGACAAGGGAAAGCCCATGAAGCTTCAACTACACAGAGTTACAGGTGACTAAGAAATGCTGAGAGAGGAAAAATTATCTTCCCCAGGAAAGAAGACACAAACTGGTTATTCAATAATAAATGGTTAGCCCTGCACACATACAAATAAGCACCATTATACAGACTGAGCCAGTTATTCTTAAAAATATGTATGAATATATGCAATTAAATATACATATTAAATATATGTACAGGCAATTATAATTAGTGGAAAAGGCTATGAATTTTGAAGAGAATATGAAGAGTTATATGGGAAGGTTTGGTTGGGGGCAAGAAAAAAGAGAAATGTCATTATTATGCTAAAATCTCAAAGACTTAAAGAAAAAATTAAAAGGTACAAGGGTTAGAGGTGCAGAATATAGCAAGTCTAAGAGAAATTAAATTAAAGGTGACATCATAAATCACCAATAAAATAATAAATAATAAATCCTAATTTATTTAGTCAAATTTGAAACTGGCTATGAAATTTGAAACATTAAAAATTTATAGATGTGAAGAGCAGAAGACAAGTCCTAAGATGTGAAGAGCAGAAGACAAGTCCTAAACTAGGATTCTTATTTGAAGAACAGAACTATTTCTAAAACCCCTTTATTTTGGAAAATGATAAATAGCAAAGTGTTATCTAAGAATGAAAATAGAAAGTGGCCTTTCATAAGTTGCCTACGCTCCATTGGATGACCCTAATACATGCACTTATAGGCAACATTAACTGTACTCATTGGTTATACAGAAAATAGAAGAGGATATGAAGTTGTGATGAAGATGTGGAGATAAAATTTTGTAAAATTATTGTTTGTACTAGGCAGTACCAAATCTCCTTAATTCTTTATGTTCCTTATAGCTTTATATTAATGTTTGTGTACTATGACCATATTCACTTCTGTAAGGTCTTACAGACTTGATTCAATGAGGAAATAACAGTTGTCAGCTAAGTGTTCTATATTCAGGCTGGCTCCTAAAAGGATCCAGTATTATTTCCATACAGTTTCATGAGCCACAATTAGAATCAGCAAAATCAGTTGGAGGCCTCAGGAACAGAGGATATAGTCATGTTGATGATACTGCTGAAATTCTGCAGGACCAGAGTGGATAAAGCTTTTCATCCATCTCTATTTCCCCACAGGAAGAAACTGTGGTCAGTGAGTTCACACTTGACATCAGACTTGGGTCACAGACCCCGTTGTGGTAATACTAGACCTGATAATGGTTTCTGGCATCTAGTATGTAGGCCCTTCCTAAGGCTATGCCATTTCATAACAGGTTAACAATAAAGCCCTTAGAAAAATCTCTGACCCAAATGTAATATGAATAGTTCAGGCTCCTTGGAGGCAAATACTATGAAAGATGTTACATGACTGCTGTGATCCTAAACAGTGGAATTGTCTGTGGCCCCCTGAAAATCTAATCATTGAAGATCACAGTGATATCCATACATGACTGATGCTGATAGCTCTTGTAACCTCTTCTACTGCTATCTCTCCAACTCCAGACTTTCCAGTTATTCTGACATCACCTTAAATATTTTTAAAGATTTATTTGTTTATTATGTATACAGTATACAGAAGAAGGTACCAGATGTCATTATAGATGGCTATGAGCCACCATGTGGTTGTGGGAATTAAACTCAGGACCTCAGGAAGAACAGTCAGCACTCTTAACCTCTAAGCCATCTCTCCAGCCCCTGACATCACCTTCAACCTGAGTATAATAAAAGTAAAGGTAGGCATTACCCTCATGCTCTGAAAGGCTATGCACACTGCTGGGTTCCAGCTCCTTCTTCACTAACAGGATTACTATAGGCTGAGATGTCTTTCTGGATGTTACCCACTGCTGGTGGGATTATACAGGCAGAACAAAACACACTCCTCATCCTTCTTTTTTTATTGTTAATTTTGTTGTAGATGAAGATTGTTGGTTGGACTCCTGAGTTCACTGCTAGCTATTGTTTTCATGTAGGGTGATGAAACCTTGGGTATCCAACTCTGCTGTCCTGCTAGTGGTAATGCATAACGCTTCTTTAGTAATTTAGAAAAGAGGCTTACTATCATAATTTCTTTTAGACTTGTTTTTGCTGTTTCAGGCTGGATGGTTGTCTTCATGTGTCAAAGATATCTGAAATTAAGTGTAAAAGAAAATGACTTGGGGCCAAGAACAAGATTTAGTTAAGAATTAAGTTTCCTCTAATTATATACAGCTTCTAGCAGAGATCTTTGTGTTCCCTGATTTTTCCAGCAAATTATTTCTCCTCCAGCAACTGTACCTTGTTTCATATCCAATGTTGACCCAAGTGATACACATCATTTTTTAATCTTAACTTTGAGCAAACAATACTCTCAGAAAGCATTCTTTAATAATGGACTTTTATTGAATAGTCTCAGCAGGATGTTATAGAGAAGACTAAGAAAACTTAAATATAATACTTTATTATTTATTCTTTTGCTCAGAATCTATCCACATTGAAAAGAATCTCTCAAATATAGACCTATGCCTGATGTCCTGCTCATAACTTTAGGACCTTATTTGCTCCCCTCTCTCAACAGCTATCAGTGAGAATTTTATCTCATCTCATCATAATGAGCAACATCTGTGCACATAGGCAACCATATTTTCACTAAAAGTAACAATGATGATTCTCTACCTGTTTGAAAGGCATGATTTCTAGAAGAGGATTCTTGGTTCAGGTAAGTGCTTCAATCTACAGTGAGTCTTCATCCAAGAGGCAACCTCCAACCTTGAAAATGTCAAAGTGATGGGTGTCAAATGTGTTCTTTGTAAAGAAAATCTTTCATTTATTTGTATAGTTCTTAGCAAACAATAAGGCATTTCAGAAGTTGCTGTTTCTCCAAATCTGAATGTTTCTTAGCTGATCCCAATGTTTAGATCTTCAATATTCTTCTTATCCTCACTAAATCTTGGGTGGCTCTCTAAGAAGAACTTAATCTGATTGTTCAAAATCCCACTTCTCTCTTATCTTTACAGGTTCCATCTGAGAATGATGGTTTTACTATGGGAACTATGATTTTTACCTGATAAGGTAATTCAGTTTTCCTTCTAGAGCCTGAGACATTTGGATTTATAGATCAAAATAAATTCAGTTGCTGCAAGAGGAAACATAATGTTTTCATGAAGCATTTTATGACTCCAAATCCAAGTTTGAATAAAGGATATTTAATCTTAGAGGGTAAACGATATGGTATAATTAAACACAGAAGAGGAGTAGGACCTTCCACAAGCAAAAGTATGGGGGTGAGAAGAAATGGGCTACATAAATAGTCTAGCACTACTCATAAATTTAAATCTTCAGTGGATCTAGGTAGCTGCAACTGTTACTGTAAATACAGGATCCTCATGTCCATGGGGATCCTTCTGGTCACAGAGTTAATTGCTAGCATCTACTTTCGATTGCTTTGCTATTTAGTGATGTGATAATCATCAGAGAATCATTAAATTATGCCACATCCTTTTTATTTCTTCCATCACAAAAGAAATGTATAGATATTATTATTAAAATCAACTAAATTGTGGACTCTTTAATATTTAACTCTTACTAACAGCCTGGATAAAGTTCAGCTCTTTGAAAGATCTTCTATAGCTGATTGCCAAAAACATCTAAATGACATTTATTTTTAAGGCAATATTTTATAATAGTGTATTTATTTCCTAGCTAGAACAAAGAAGAATATGACACATAATGAGAATTTCACATATATTTCTAGTAATAATAAACTATATGTTATCAAACTGTACTAAAACCTAGAAGGGATGCAGAGCTTAAGGGCCTGCTTTCTCTACTAGATAGAAAACGAATAAAAGCCCAAGGAAAAGTGATGCACTAGAGAAAAAGTCACAGATTCCTAAATCTCAGATGATTGCTCTACTCAGGGTGCACTGCACATTATGTAGGAGATTTGTATAAAAGAATGAAACAAAGACCAAATTATAATAGATGATATTCAGATATGATTGTGAGAATTGCACACTACTGAAGGATTCCTCTAATTTTCATACAGCCTCTGTTTCTCTGTGAATGAGTTTTCCTAGACTACAAGAGTGGAGGCGACACAAGCATGGGCATGTGACAAATGCTTCTGAGATTGAGGCTCCAATAAACCCAACCACTGTGCACTGTTTATTCCTCCTGAAATGCAGATTTGAATCCTAATCCCTGAGGATGATGGGTAATTAGGTCATGAAATTGGTGTTCACATAAAACAGAAAGGGCAAAGATCTTTTATCTTCTGTCAAGTGAATATACAAGAAGCCATCAGGGAACAGTTACTGATAAATTTTTTTGAATCTGTGGGTACTTTCAGAATTATGGCCTTCACAGTTATGAGAAATATTCTGTTGTTTACAAAGCATCTAAGCATGGAATTTTTATTCTGAAAGCCTGGATTTAGACTCAAAATGTTATAGCATGAATTCAGATTGTATTGAAAGAGACTCAGAGCCAAATGTCTGGAAAGGCTGAAATATCATAGAGAGGAAATACCACAGTCAAATCTCACCCAGCTATCTTCCAACTTCCTCAGCCTCACTCCTGGTTGCTTCTGCCTCTGCTGGTTTCTGAGGCCTTAAATATCCTTTTTGCCAGCTGTATCCCATCCAGATTAGGATTAAAGGCTTGAGCTACTCTATTTGGTAGCCAGCCTTAAACTTACAGGAACATAGAAAGTTCTGTCTCTGGAGTTATGGGATAAAGGGTATAGGTCACCACTCCCACTTTCCCTGTGCTGGGATTAAAGGTGTGTGCCATTGAACCCCAGCTGTTAGTCCTTGTACTCAAAGATCAAAAAATTCCTGAACTGTCTGCCTAGGTTTTGACTGTATGTTGTTTCATGATATTTCAGGTTTATTAAGTATATAAAATATCACCACAAAATGTCTCTCTAAGTTTAGTTGAATCCTGTAAGAGTGTACTAACTAATTAGGTTTGGAGGTTCAAGAAATTAAATGTGAATAAATAAAGTGCATTATGTTTTCTTTAGAAGTGAAGACTATATGAATGAAAACTACACCTATTGAGGCTAAATAGATGGTGCAGCAGGGCAGTGTTTGCCATTTTTACGAAATTCTGGAGTTCAGTTCCCAGCACCCATGCTGGAAGACTCACAACTGCCTGTGACTCTTGCTCCAAAGTATCTGATATCCTCTTGCAGCTCCTGCAGAAACATGGGCACACACACACACACACACACACACACACACACACACACACACAAACACACACACGCTAAATTTGGTTGACTACAGAAATAAACTAATATCCAATGAATGAATCTCAATGAGAAAACAAAGAGCAAAAGTGTAATAAATTACATTGCCCAATGTAAACTTAAGATATAAGATGAAAAGATCAAACATAGCTTTTCTTGTTACAAATACAATTATTTCTCTCATTGTTCTCCCTATCTCTCCCACCCAAACTCAACCATCTTATTCCCTCATGTTTTCTCCCCATTTTCCATTACCTCTTTCCCTCTACAGCCCCAATTTACTCAGGATATTCTCTCTATTTCTCCTTCTCAGTGGGGTCCAGAGATAACTCTCATAGTTTTTTCTTGTTAACTAGATGCTCAGAACTTGTGGATTATAGACTAGTTTTCCTCTACTTTACACCTAAAATCCACTTATGAGTGAGTACATACCATGTTTGTCTTTCTGGGTCTATGATATCTTACTCAAGATGACTTTTTTCCTAGTTCTATTCATTTGCCTAAACTATAATTCACATTCATACATAACTGCATTTGACATTCTAAGCCTTGGATAACTCACTAAATATAATATTTTCCACTTCCATCTATTTTTCTACAAATTTTATTTTTCTTTAAGAATTGAATAAGACTCTATTTTTTCCATCTTGTTAGACATTAGGTTGCATGATACTCTTTTATTATATAAAAAAATAAACAGAAAACCTGAATGTCCAAATATTTCTGTGGCTGTAGTCTTTGTTTTATTTGCCCTAGAGTGTGGAGGAATAAGAAGCCCCACACTGATTTCCATAATGGCTGCACAAATTTTTTTCTCATCCTATTGCCATCTGTTCACTCAGCTCATAATTTTTTTGGATATGCATAGTCTTTAATTTTGTGTAATCTCATTTCTCAATTTTTGAAGCAATTTCAGGAGCTACTGAAGTTCTAAACAGAAAAATCTTGCCTATCCTGATATCCCAGAAGTGTTTCTCTGTAGGCTCCTCTAGAAGTTTTGAGAAGTAAATATAAGTAATATTGTTTCATAATGTGATAGAGATATTAATGAATTATCAGAAGAATGTTCTTCCTTTATGTGGTGATTGAAATAGTTCACAAGCCCAATTTTAACATTTTAAACTACACAGTGACTAAAAGAACAATAAGAAGAGGTGTTTTATGAAGAGAAAATATTTTGTAGACAGAAGGACCATTTTAAATACATAATAATTAAGATATATATCAAAATTAAAAGCTTTGGTTTTGAAATACATATTAAATAGAATGAGGCAAAACCCAACTAAAAGTTAGTGTTTTTAGACCATGTGCTTGATTATGTCCCCAAAATATATAAAGAATTTTTAGAAACTAATAATAGTAAAGCAGACATATGAATGTTGGGCAAGGAAGTTTACAAACCTTGACCACGGAAAATATGACAAGTAAAAGCATTAGAAGTTATCCAACATCACCAATACTTAGGCTAATACTTTAAAACATAAAAAACATTTACAGAGTAAAATATTACTCTGTACTTTAGGAACATGTGTTTAGAAAGGGATGTGTAAAAAGAACAATGAAAGTTACATAAAGCTAGGTGGGTGTGTTGGTGCACATCTTTAATACCAGCACTCAAGAAGCAAAATTAAAAGGATCTCTGTGAATTCAAGGCCAACCTGGTCTACAAAGGGAGTTCTAGGAAGTCAGGGTCACATAGAGAAACCCTGTCTCAAAACAAAAAATCTATGAAACTTAAAGTTCTTGCTGTCTGTGTGCATTTTGGAACAACGCTCTTGTGCAATGTAAAGATTTGTTACTCATATTGTTTTAATAAAACACTGATTGGCCAGCAGGCAGGCAGGAAGTATAGGTGAACAGTCAGACGAGGAGAATTATGAGAAGAGAAATGACAGGAGTCACCAGCAGCAATTACTTGGGAAGTGGCTATTGTATATTTGAGAGATTCTGGCTGGGACAGAAAATTCAGACTACAGTGCTTTGTTTTCCAATGATCAATCAATGACTTGTAATTAAGTAATGCTCCCCAGTGTTCATTTAATAAACAGAGACTTTTTCTAAAATATCTCTAATAGTCTTTAAAAACAAAACAGCAAAGACTGTTGGAGTGTTTTTTGCCTGTAATCACAATACTAGGGAGGCTGAGGCATCAGAATCATGAGTTAAAGGCCAGCACAGGCCACATAATGAGTTCTAAGCTATTTTAGTTACTTTTCTGTTGTTGTGATAAATCTCCATAACTCAAAGCAACTTACAGAAGGAGTTTATTTTGGCTTATGGTTCCAGAGCAGTAAATTCATCATGGTAAGGAAATGTAGAGGTAATTGGCAGGCTTGACAGCAGGAGCCAGAAGCTCACATCTTCTAATGTAATTACAAAGCAGAAAAAGCAAGCTTGACATAAGAATAGGCTATAGCATTCCAAAGAATGACAGCAGTGATGTACTTCCTTCACCAATACTGAACAATACAAACTTCTCTACACAGCTCCTCCCACTAAAAACCAACTGGTCAAGTGACTGAGTTTATAGGGGCATTTTTTTTTTAATCCAAATCAGCACATAGGCCAACCCTACCTGAAGACATTAATTCTAATTCATGTTTTGAGAAATGGAGGTCCTTTCAAACTGCTGTCCATGGTGACTATAATCAACTTGAAATAGAAAAATACTGACAGATGGGGAGAAAGAAAGTAGAGTAAGGAAAGAGGAAAAAGAAGAGAGCTAATTTTAACACAGGAACCTGGGAAAAAATACTTAATTGGGTCCACCAGGTTTCAAAACTGTGACCCTGAAAGATCTAATGATAGTAGGCAGATTTACACTTTTAAGCCTAACTTACTTAGGACTATGGTTTTCTATCCAGAAACATCCCACATTGATTCCCTATATTTTCATTTCACTTTAATACAATCAATCTCTGAGTATGCATTAAATGATATGTTGTAATTTATATTATACAGAGAGTATACAATTATTAAGTCATATGTTCAAACAATATAAACGAGGAATCTTTATTATATTGCATATTGAGTCATGACCTATGAACACAAATCGAAAGACTCATATACCTGGTTTCTATGGAAATGAATGCTTCTGCCTGAGCTGAATCTGGCATGAGTTGTTTGGGCAGTTGTGTAACTCTCTATTTGTTCTGCCTACATATATCCCTGCTGGAGCTTACTGCAGGCTCTGCAGAATTTAGATGAGGAATTTGCACAGTCAGTCCTGGAAAGCAGCAAGAGAACAGCAGGTTTACTTCCTGTTAATGATCTAGGTCACAGGGATGGGCAGGGCATTCAGGGGTCAAAGAAACACAGAAAGGACTGGGATCCATGCCAAATGCCTCAGCTGAAAAGAGGAGCCAAGCCGGCATCAGGATCTACAAAGCATCTACAGTGACACAAGGCAGTCTTTCTAAGGAGATCAAATCCTCTGGGTTGTTTCAGGAAGCTTTTATTAGTTACCACCCGGAGCCAAGTCCTGTTCTACAACACCATAAAAATGCTAGCCTGCTAGCAACATATGCCTAGGCATACTGTGTGTCTTTCTAGTCTTGTTTATAATGATTATTGTCTATGAGCTCAATGATGTAGATAATTGTGAAGCCTCATTGCCTCTTACTTCAACCAGGTAATTACAAACCTTTTAGAATCATGCCTTATTTACTCCTGTACCTCACTCCTGGTTACATGAGTATGGAGCACAGATTAGATGGTTGATAAATTATCTATTGACTACATTTTCTTTCTCTCCTAAATTTAGAGAAGTAATTCTGTGTTAACAGCATTAAAAAGACTGCTTAAGTTCTGCTATAGTCTCACTATGTCTGGCAAGTTACTTAAAATTTTTTAACTTCCCGTGGCCATATCTGCAAAATATTCTTAAATAATATTATTGTCTGAATGTAAAGGTTAGAACAAAAATCTGGTAGACACAAACATAAAAAACTTTTTAGAATAATAAAATACATCTGCATTCATTTTAGATAATTAGATTCTAGGTTCAAAATCTTACAATTTAGAAATACTCAATGTAATAAATTAAAATTGTTTTACATGTTGTCAAATAACTAAATTTCTTCAAATTGAAAAAAAAATTAATAACAAAATAGGCCATAGTTGTGCCCACTTCAACAGGAGGCCCAATAAATTACTATCCATCACAGGCCTTAACCTTAGAATTTATGTGGAAAAAATAGTAGTACTATACAAGAGTTTTTAATTGCCTACAAAGAAATTATTTAGTACAGATGCCAGGCAGAGCTACCAGACACCACAGAGATGCCGCAGAGACAAGACCACAGCAGATGCAGAGCAAAGAAGTTGAAATGCTGCTCTGAGGAAAGGTACCAAGCCATGCGGCTGAGCAAAATGGGTTAAGTTCAGATGAAGGAGTTAGCAAATTATATGCCTGGGCCCTAGGTCAATCAGCATAAAAATAAAAAATGAAAAATGAAATTATTTAAGGAAAGAAAACATAAAAAATATAAAGTAATTGCTAAATGACCATAACTTCAAATACTAATTTTATGATGATATAAAATTGCTCTAAATACACTCTTCTTTCTAAAATACTGCTCCAATCATTGAAAGCATTTTGTAGACTAAAAATGAGAAGAAAAGATACTATAAAAAATTATATGTGGCATGAAGTCATGAGAAACTAAAGAATGTCCATAATTACGGTAATTATCAGTGAATATCACTTTTCTCAGAACCTAAGGAATAATTGCTCTTCCCTAAAGAACAGTCACAATATTAATATATATATATGTATATACATATATATCTCCCTGTATTGAATGAGAAAACAAAAGTTCTGATTTGATATTGCAACATAACTCAAGAACTGTCACATTCCTAGACGCACAAGGCAGCTATCTGTAGCACTTGTTCTATGATTGCATTCAGTTTGATCTAAGCACAGTGAGAATTTTCCAGAGTAGACTTGAATTATTGGTCTTAGAACTAAGAAAATACATGAATAATTTTCTATCTAACCATCAGCCTCAAGACATATAAGTTGCAAGTGATTCAGCACAGAAATAAAATCTCCAAAACTTTATTTTCTACAGTGAAGCTTTCTCTGCAAAAATTCAGCCAAGAAACAGACACTACTAATGTTCACCATCATGGATTAATGGGACACAAGGGATGTGAAGATATACGAAAATTCACAGGCAAATGAATGGATTGGGGAAATATCCTCCTGAGCAAGGTCTCACAAACTCAGAAAGATAAGGTTTTATATTTATATATATATATAAACTTTAACAATTCCACCATGTCCAAGAAAAGATTCTGAAAGCACTAGCAGCCATTCTTCCCCTGGGCAAAAGACACAATATCAAGAAACACAAAATGTTGGCGTGCCCCAAATGTATTCCCAGAGCAAAAAATAATTTGTTTTATAGTAGATAAATGAAGCCAAACAGACTAACCTCTAGACACATCCCTTAATATAAACATTCATTGACAAGTTTTATCGAAGAAGTCTCCAGCAGTCATGATACACAAACCCGAACCATTCATTCTAAAAACCCACACTGCTGTCAAATGATGTCAGACTGAAGGACACTCAAAATCTTGAAAGGAAGTTAAACAAAGGAGCTGAGTGATGATTTTTCTAATGTCACAGGGTTATTGCAGTGTTGTCTGAAGAATGTTAGCATTCCCACTATCATGGAAACATCTGGCATACATAAATCAAGGTCAGGGTATCATGACAAGTGGATCATGATGGAATTAAAGGAATTTTAAAATATAAATGTTAAAAATGTAAACCATCCTAAGCAGTAAACTACATCATGTGCTCACAATGTATTTTTCCTTTCTTTTTCAACAGAATATGCATTCCTCATTCTATCAAAAACTAGGCATTACATGTACTCTTTTATATATCTCCTCCCAAGAAAATTATATCAGCACAGCAATTAAAGTGAAATAGTTATCAATACTAAACGAATAGAATTAGAGCAGCAAGCTTACTAAATTTCAATAAGAGAAAACCTCCTCCCAAACAAGAATAAAGAAATTAGAATTTTGAAAATAGAATATAGTAAATGTATAAAATCCGTTGTGAAACCACACAGTCTACTTCAAATGAACACTCTATCTGTACAGATAAGACTATAATAGAACAATACTGCCGATGCATATAAATGACTTAGTTATATTCTAAAGATGAATGTGAATCCAGATATTAAAACAGAAGTAAAAGAATGTTGTATCAAAAAGTAGTTTTTCTTTGTTTCAAAAATGTAACCATGGTTTAATATTAAGAAAATATAATGATATAATTCCTTACTAATAGAGAAATTTAATTAACAGGTTTTAAGCATTTATTGCTAATCAATACCTACACATTAAAATTTGATATAATTCCTAAGCCAATCCTAGGTTCCTCATAAATTGATACAATCCTCTCCACTTCTATGATTTCAGAAAAATGGTGTCCAGAAAGACGCATGTGCTCAGCCCTGGAACCTGTGGGAATCAGTGTGGCAAGGGAGAGTCAAATCTGCAAGCCAATGACAACCACTAGCTGATCTCTTCTAGGGGTCCTAGTATGAATGTGTCTTGTAACATGTTGTATAATTTCTCATAGGTTTTCCACAATTTGTAGAAACATGCTCTCTTTAGTTTCTCGCTATACCTGTGTTTCTTACTGATTTGCACGTTCTGTGTTGTGTATCAGATAAGCCTAAGATACAGAAAGAACTGTGTGAATGCATAAGCATCTGATAAACTCACCATCATAATGAACATACAAATAAGTATGTATCAGTAGGAAAAGAAGCGGGGGATGGGAAGTGAACAGTGGGGAGAGCAAAGCTTCAAACATTTCTTTTCAAAACAGATACTTTATTTTACCTGACTGAATAGAGGCAGTCTAACTGGCATATGTAAGTACATAAAATAGAACACTTATCTTAAAATTTAGCCTTTAGACATACTCAGAAAATAAAATTGTGACAGAGTAAAGACAGGTAAAATAAAATGTGATTTAACATTAGAATTTTCAAAGATCTGTGTAATCATGACACAATAGTCAAAAACAAAAAAAAAAGGTTTTTTGTCTTGAATACCTAATAAATATTTTTATAATAAACTATTCAGCAATCTGAAGTATTCATTATAAAGTAGAAGAAATTTCTATAATTTCTTTTATAGACTGCTATGTCTATAATATTCAAGTATTTGCAAATTATAACAAATATGTATTAAAGTCTTGTCTTTAGAAATGGAAATCACTAGAAGCAAGTATTTCACAAACTTTCATTAAATATGAGAAAATAGATAAAAATCATAATTTATAATTAACAACTTAAAGTGGTTTCTTTTATAATTTCTATGACTAAATATGTGAGAGGAGTAACTTATGAATGGAAGGCTGTGTTAATTTGGTTACATACTTTTGAATGTAATCCACCATGATAGGAAAAACATATCAGCAACAGTGTAAGATAACCAATCACATTGATTTCACAATCAGCAAAGAGAGAGAGAGAGATGAATGCTGGTACTCAGCTCAGCATCTTCCTTTTATTCAATCTAGGAACCAAGCACATTAATGCTCCTTCCCCAGCCCAAGTTGAGAATTTTCTTTTCATTTAACCATCCTTGGAAACAACCCCAAAGACATATTCAGAGATACATGTCCATGATGACTCTAAATCCAGTGAAGCTGACAATGAAGGCTGACAATCATATCTGGTATAAAATAATCCACGGAATCCACTATTATAATAGAAATACAATGGAATACTTTATCTCCTAACCAGCAATGTTCTAGGTATTTAATACATAGCTGAATGGGAGATACAGCATTCCTGAATATTTAAAGAATGACAGCTGGCTCATAGTACTTTGTAATACCTAAAATACTTTGCAGTGATAATGCACAAATTTGGTCATTGTTTAACTATGACTTGCCTGTAGCAGGATTATGTTCTGTTACATTGTAAATATTTATCCCTGCTATTGGATTAATAAAACACTTATTGGCCAGAAGACAGGCAGGAAATGTGGGCAGGGATACCACCCTAAGAAAACTCTGAGAACAGGAAGAAAAAGGCAGAGACACTAGAGAAATGCCAGGAAATACTCCAGAAGAACCAGTGAAAAGAAGTCGAAATGCTGGTCTGAGAAAAGGTACCAAGCCATATGGCTAAACAAGATAAAAGTCATGAGTTAGTTTAAGAGTTCATAGTTAACAAGTTATATACTGGAGCTATAGGTCAATCAGCATGAAATTAATGTAAGCTTCTGTGTATTTCTTTGGGACTTTGGGACTGCTGGTTCAGACCTCAGGACTATACAGAGCTGGGCAGCTATAGGCGGGTCTGAAGCTTGGATCCAGCCAGAACCTAGCCGGCCAGGAAGTCCAGGCTAGAAACTTCATATTACGCTAGCCATTATGGTAGTGTTTGTAATTACAAGATAAAGACATTTCACGAACTAAAAAGGTGAGGAAGGGAGAAAAAAGAAAGAGGGTTGAAAAGAGTAAATACATCAAGGAAGCTAGTTACAAAGTAGTAAGCACAGAACAGTTACACTACCCAGGCTAGAGAAAAGACTGGAAATGTGTATAAGACTTCTAACCATGGATCACTGGCTAAGAAATCAAAAGGACCAATTAACCACGAGTTTATGTGTGTTTGTTTTCTGAACATGAAATAATTCACAGTATCTCTAAGCAGCATAAGTTGGCAGGTTAATGTTATGAGATTCAACCACACATGTCAGAAGTGAACTGACAATAAAGCAAAATTGTTCTCACATTGGTTTCTGTTCTACTGCTATGATGGGACTCCATGACCCAGGCAGCTCTTATAAGTGGGGGTTTGCTTATATTTTCAGTGAGTTAGTCTATGATTTATCTTGGTGGGGAATGTGGAGCACATAGGAACAGAAGCTGAGAGTTTTACATCCTAATCCACAAGCAGAAGAGAGAGAAAGGGAAGGAGAGAGAGACAGACTGGGACTTAGTATGGGCTTTGGAAACCTCAAAGCCCACCCCAGTGACATACCTTCTCCAAGAAGAACACAGCTCCTAATCCTTCCAAACAATTCATCAACTGGAGACTAAGCATGCAGATATATGAGTCTACAGGGCTCATTTTCATTTGAATTAGTACAGTTCTAAAGTAAAAAAATAAATTCTACAAAAATGCTTTTCCATGACCTATCATTCACTATACTGAGCAGTAAATTAGTTATTTTTATGTCATTTTTCAGGATTGTAGTACTTTCTTTCTTCATGTTACTCCTCAAAATACTTTGAGAAGAGAAAAACCAAACAGTTATCTTATTTTGCGCAAGGACTCAACTATGCTATCTCAAAAGTCTTATGGAGCACAAACAAGTATCCACTCTGATATTTAGAATATCCTATAACTCTACTGACAGTAATTTCATTTCATCTAAAAGCAGAGAAAGAAGGCCTTCTCAAGTGATTCAGACTGGTAAGATACATAGATCTCAGCTGAATTTTCTCCAGCCTTCACCTAAGAAGAGATCAGTCCAAATATAGGCTCTCCAGAAACAATCATTAATAATAATGATTGTTTAAAATTTGGGAAATTAAATTTTGGAAGTTATTTGCTTTAATTTTATTAATTTATTTTTAATTATTTTTTCAGATTGCAATTTCAATAATAATAATGCAATAATAAACCATCATTGTTGTTAATAATAAAGGATGACCAGCTCAGAATGTGTAATGTTTTAATTTCTACTTACCTTCCCCATTTCCCTTCTCCTGTCTCTCAGAAACTGTATATGCCAGGAAATTCATAATTTATTAGCTTTTACCTAATTGTAATTTTTAAAGAAGCATGTTATATGGCAAAAGTGTTCATGTAAATATTCTTTACATGTAAAAGCCACATGCTTCTTCAGAAATTAGAATTAGGTAAAAGCTAAGTTTAAAAAAAAGAACCATAATGGTTTTTGCTTTTTCCGACACATGAGATATATCAAATGAAAATAAAGGCAGCAAATATGAAAGATCTAAGGAGAATAATACAGTAGTATTCAGATGGAGGAAATGTAAGAGTGAAATTATGAAATAAATTGCAATCTCAAAAAAATAACTAAAAACAAAATAATAAAATAAAAGCAAGTAACTTCCAAAATTTAATTTCCCAAATTGTAAAACTTATTTCCTCTTTAAGAAGCATTTATTTTACCTGTTATTTGCAAAATGTTTTACTAAATGCTTCAGAATTAAAAAGATAAATTATATGAGAGGAACAAGTACACTGGAAATTATGATAAATTGTGCTTAGTGAGGCAGAAATTACTCAAATGATTATAGCAGCAAGAGACTAACCGTTAGTGCTCTCAGAAGTCTTGCTTCTTCCTTGATGAACTGGTTTTTGTAATGATTGTAACAATAAATACTAAGACAATGTTCAGAAGAGAAACAAAAAATAATACCATAGAAGTTTTGCTTGTTCTTGGACATTTTTCCTCCTACTCAGTTGCCTCATCCAGCCTCAGCTGTGCCTAGTCTAATTGTAACTCATTATTTTGTTTCTGATTGGTATCTCTGGGAGGCACACTCTTCTTTGAAGGAAAAAGGAGAAGGAATGGATCTCAGGGAGAGGAAAGATGCGGAGACTGGGAAAAGTGTGGTTGGGATGTATTGTATGAGAAAAAAAAAGAGAAAGAATTGAAACAAAGCCTGTGTGTGAAAGACACAATGGATGATTAATTTAAAAAAAAATGAGAGAGGTAGAGAGCGTGACAATGAACAAAGAAAAGGAGGCAAATCAGAGAAATGCAAGCCAAAATATCTTTGAGATTCCACCTTACACCTGTCAGAATGGCTAAGACTAAAAACACAGATGACAGCCTATGCTGGAGACAATGCGGAGCAAGGGGGAACACTCCTCCATCGTTGTTGGGAGTGTAAATTTGTTCAGCCACTCTGGAATGCAATATGACAGTTTCTCAGAAAACTGGGAATCAATTCCCCAAGGATCCAGCAATACTACTATTGGGCATATACCTTAAGATGCACATTCACACCCAAAATCATTAGCTCAACTATGTTCACAGCAGCATTATTCGTAGTAGGAAAAACTTGGAAACAAACTAGATGCCCCTCAGCTGAAGAATGGATTAACAAACTGTGGTACATGTACACAATGGAGTACTACTCAGCAGTAAGAAAAAAAAATAATATCCTAAACTTTGCAGGCAAATGGATGGATTTGGAGAATATCCTCCTGAGCAACGTCTCACAAACCCAGAAAGATAAGCAGGGGATATACTCACTCATAGTGGACTTTAAACAAAGAGCAAAGCACAACCAAGCTGCAAACCACAACCACTGAACAGCTTGGGATCTGAGACACCTTGGACTGACTCCTTGTAGCCCACTCCCTCCAGAGGAACACCTGACCCAGTCTTGATGTTGGGGTGAGGAAAGTGGATCAGTCTGGAGTAGATGCTGAACTAAACTAAACTACCTCAGGACCTCTTCCCCTTTCTGGGGAGGGCATGGGGGAATGGGGAGAAGAGAGACAGACCATGAGGGATCAAGAAGGGGAAGGGAGTTTGAACAAGGGGATACATGGATAAAAAATGAGACTTTATTCAAAAATTTTAAAAAAATGGAAAAAAAGAAAAGGAGGCAAGTGAATATGCTCCACTGTGAACTTGTGCTCTGATAAAAAATAAGGCAGCAAAAAATTCTAAGCAAAAAGCTACAGGAGCCAGCAATATAGTTCAGCAAGTAAAGATGTTTACCTGCAAGTACAATGGTTTTAGTTCAGTCCCTGTGATCCTATGGTCAAAGAAAAGGACCAATTCCCACAGTAGTATTCTGACCTCTACAAAAAGACACACACGCACGCACGCGCGCGCGCGCACACACACACACACACACACACACACACACACACACACACACACACACCCCTAAATAACTGTAATGAGAAATTCATAAAAGAGGAAAAAAATAACAATCAAATATCCTTGGCTTGACTCTACATCTAAAACCCTATGATTCTACATTCCATCATTTGTTAGAAAAACTCAAGTTTAAAAGTGATGTTGTGATGTCTTAAGCTCCTTATACTCTATGGTTGCTTATTAATGAGAGTATAATAAGTAACAAATGGTGATAGTTTGATACTACAAAGCCAGCTGTGTGCACATGATTTTGCCAGAATATGGCTTTTTCCTTTGAACTACAGTACTGTAGTTAAAACACTGCTAATCTAATAAAATCTCGAAGTACTCAAGATTATGAAGGATTTAAAAATATTTTTCGAAGGAATAAAAAAATATACTTTATTCAAATTTTAAATAGCTGTCAAGTGAAAAAAAATTAAAGAAAGAATCCTGCCCCCAAGCAGTGCAATTAAAGCCTAGAAATTTAAGAAATATTGATTTAAGAAATATCAATAATCTCTGAAAGTGTTATGGGAAGAAAAATTCTAGCTTAATATACAGAAACAGCACTTGATAAAATTTAACTTCTCAAGAAGGAAAAAATTGCTTTCAGCCACACAAATTCAAACAAGAAATTCTCAAAGAACTAGTTATGAAGTAGGGGCAATGAAGAGAAACTTTCCTTCTGACTATTGAAAGAAATGAAGCAAGCATGTTTGAAAAGAAAGAGTATAGATATGAACAGATAATCCCAGTCAGAGGCTTGCAAAACAAGAGATGAAAATGTGATTCTTCTCAGACTGCTGCCTGGCACGTCTCCAGAAAGCAGTGAAGGCAGAAGAAATCAAAACAAAAGAATCTCCCTAGCTTGAGAACACATGGAGACAGAGAAAAAATAAATCAGTGGAATAGGTTGATGTAGGAAAGGATCTCCAAGAACATGCGTCCCATTCCTGAAATACATTTCTGACTCCTAAGATACACATGCATAAAATGAAACATAAGAGAAAAGGAATCCTGCAGTTGGATTACGTTATGTTGCTACTGTTTCCTGTCATTGTACATGTTTGTCCTGCCTATGGGTTTAATAAAAGCTGATTGGCTAAAGGCAGATAGGAACTGAGAGCAGGGCTACCAGGCTAAGATGGGAACAACTCAGAGCAGAGATGGATGCCACAAGGATGCATCGGAGACAAAAGGAGGAGATGGCCACAAAAGCAGAAGAAAGAAGCTGAACTGCTGCTCTGAGAAAAGGTACCAAGCCACATGACTGAACAAGATGGGTTGAGTTCAGGTGAGGGAGTTAGCAAGTCATGTGTCTGGGCCCTAGATCAAACATCATAAAAATAATAAAAGCATTTGTGTGATTCTGTGACTCTGTGAGACTGCAAAACTGTGGGTCTGCGGGCTGAACCTCTATGCTAGACTGGAAAGTCTGGGTCAAAAACCTATTACAACAGAAACCTATCCCTGATAATTACAAAAACACATATCAGGCTGAAGTTGTTTGAGTCCCCACAGGCAAAACAGAGTTGCTTTTGGTGAACATCCTGAGGACTGTGCTAAGAATACAGAGATATCTAGAACTGATGTTACCCAAGCCCTGTATTAAAGTTTGTTTAAGACAAAAGCCTAATTCAAATCCACACTAATATAATTTATAAACGAAGTTCAAAAGGATTAGCCTTACTCACTGTAACTTAATTATCTGCCAAACAAAAAGCCAATACTTAAGATATAAGTACAACCTGGATCTAACAATAGAATGTTATGTTACTCAGTTCCCAATAAAAATTACTATGTATAACAAGAGGGAGAGAAAGTGTCCCAGAAAGCAGAATATTTGGTAAATTGAAAGTGAGCCAGAAGTAATACTTAGTGTTCTGGGGAAGGTATTTAAGAACTTGCTGATTTCCTGAAGGATTAAAGAGAAAATACAATTAGGAAAGATGAAAAATACAAAATAAAGAAAATCCAACTTTGAGAGATGAAAGCTAAACTATCTAAAATGAGAAATGTGAAGCTATGCTTTACTGTGAAATTGGGGTCAATGGGGCAGAGGAAATCATTTATGTACTGAGAGCACAATGATCAAACCTACAAAACTGAGACAGCACAGAGAAAGAAAACTAGCAGATCCCTGATAATTTGTTTTTTTGTTTTGTTTTGTTTTGTTTTGTTTTGTTTTTTAAAGAAGAAACAGTTTATTTTGTCTCAGGATACAGTCCGTCATTGGGAAAGGGTATCAAAGTGGTCACATCACATTCACATCGAGGGAGCAGAGATAACCTACATACCCCTCTACTATGAGCAGGTGCCCCTGCTAGCATGCACTGGCTTTAACTGTCCCTTGCGATCTGCTGTATTTTGAAAGCAAAGGTAGTAGATGCCCTTACCCATCACTCTTGCCACTCATCTATGAACCAAAGGTATAAACCTGAACACAATTAAATTATAAGAATGGATGTTCAAACATAGATGTTAATTTTTTTCTTCTTTATTTTGTATTTATCAAAAAAACAGTAAAATGAATTTAAAATGCTGAAAAGTTAACAATAACTATAAAGAGGACAAGAATCATAAGCATGACTTATCAAGGGTGATAATGCAAATAAGATTGCTACACATATATTTACTTTGTGTTTAGCTTTCCCTCTGAATTTTTTTTCCATCCCTGTATATCCTTATTCAGGGTCCCTTCCCCCTCCCACCACATCAGGACATTTTTCTTCTCCACAACTCCCCATTCCCTCCCTGGGCAGGGAGCAGACAGTCCTATGGTTCCACTGACCCAATAATGTTTGGATCAGTCTTCACTCCTGGCCAAATCCAGTTTTGTCCATCCTCCCACAAGAGTGAGTCAGGTGTTCCTATAGTTGGAGTGGGGTCTGAAGGGTCAGTCCAGGGTCTTACTGATCCCAAGCTGTTCAGTGGTTGTGGTTTGCAGCTTGGGCATGCTTGGCTTTTTTTCTTGTTTGTTTGTTTAGAGACCACTAATGAGTGAGTACATCCCCTGCTTATCTTTCTGAGTTTGTGATACCTCGCTCAGGAGGATATTCTCCAAATCCATCCATTTGCCTGCTAATTTTAGGTTATCATTTTTTCTTACTGCTGAGTAGTATTCCATTGTGTAGATGTACCACAGTTTGTTAATCCATTCTTCAGTTGAGGGACATCTACGTTGATTCCAGTTTCTTGCTATTACAAATAATGCTGCTATGAACATAGTTGAGCTAATAGCTTTGGAGTGTGAATGTGCGTCTTTAGGGTATATGCCCAGAAGTGGTATTGCTGGGTGCTTGGGGAGATTGATTCTTAATTTTCTGAGAAATCACCATATTGCATTCCAAAGTGGCTGAACAAGCTTACACTCCCACCAACAATGGAGGAGTGCCCCCCTTGTTCCACATCCTCTCCAACATAGGCTGTCATCTGTGCCTTTTATCTTAGCCAATCTAACAGGTGTTAGGTGGTATCTCAAAGTTGTTTTGATTTGCATTTCTCTGATGGCTAAAGATGAAAAGCACTTTTTCAGGTGCCTTTCAGCCATTTGTAGTTCCTCTACTGAGAAGTCCCTTTTTAGATCTGTACCCCATTTTTATAGGGTTATTCAAGGTTTTGGGCTCTAAATTCTTGAGCTCTTTATATACCTTGGAGATCAGTCCTCTATCACTTGTAGGGTTAGTGAAAATCTTTCCCCATTCTGTAGGCTGGCGTTTTGTCTTTTGGACAGTGTCCTTGGCTTTGCAGAAGCTTCCCAGCTTCAGGAGATCCCACTTATTGATTGTTGGTCTTAGTGCCTGTGCCACTGGTGTTATATTTAGGAAGTGGTCGCCTGTGCCAATTTGTAGAAATGTATTTCCCACTTTCTTTTCTATCAAGTTCAAAGTGGTTGGGTTTAAGTTGAGGTCTTTGATCCACTTGTATTTGAGTTTTGTGCAGGGTGACAGGCTCGGATCTATTTGCATTTTTCTACACACTTCCATCCAGCTATGCCAACACCATTTGTTAAATATACTATCTTTTTTCCATTGAATATTTTGGGCCTCTTTGTCAAAGATCAGGTGTTCATAGGTTTTTGGATTAATGTCTGGATCCTCAATTCTATTCCATTAGTCCACAAATCTGTTTTTATGCCAGTACCAGACTGTTTTTATTACTGTAGCTCTATAGTATAGCTTGAAGTCAGGAATGGTGATACCTCCTGAGATTCTTTTGTTGAGTAAAATTGTTTTGGCAATCCTGACTTTCCTGTTATTCCAAATGAAATTGAATATTGTTCTTTCAAGGTCCAAAAAATATTGTGTTGGGATTTTGATGGGCAGTGCATTGAACATGTAGATTGCCTTTGGTAGAATTGCCATTTTTACAATGTTGATCCTACCAATCCAGGAACATGGGAGAGCTTTCCATTTTCTGATATCCTCTTCAATTTCTTTCTTCAATGATTTAAAATTTTTGTCAAATAGGTCTGTTACTTCTTTGGTTATAGTTACTCCAAGGTATTTAATACTATTTGCAGCTATTATGAAGGGTAATGTTTCCCTTATTTCTTTTTCAGCTCTTCTATCTTTTGTGTATAGAAGGGCTACTGATTTCTTTGAGTTTATCTTGTATCCTGCTACATTGCTGAAGGTGTTTATCAGCTCTAGCAGTTCCTTGGAAGAATTTTGTGGGTCACTTATGTATACAATCATATCATCTGCAAATAGAGATAGCTTCAATTCTTCTTTTCCAATTTGTATGCCCTTAATCTCTTTTCGTTCCCTTATTGCTTTAGCTAAAACTTCGAGAACTATATTGAATAGATAAGGGGAGAGAGGATATCCTTGTCTAGTTCCTGACCTTAGTGGGATTTCTTTGAGTTTTTCTCCACTAAGTTTGATACTGGCTGTCGGCTTCTTGTAAATCGCCTTAATTATATTTAGGTATTCTCCCTGTATTCCTGAACTCTCCAGGGCTTTAATCATAAAGGAGTGCTGGATTTTGTCAAAGGCTTTTTCCGCATCTAAGAATATGATCATGTGGTTTTGTTCCTTTAGTTTGTTTATAGGATGGATAACATTTACAGTTTTTCGTATGTTAAACCAGCCCTGCATTTCTGGGATGAAGCCTACTTGGTCATGGTGGATGATATCTTTTATGCATTGTTGTATACGGTTTGACAAAATTTTGTTGAGAATTTTCACATCAATATTCATGAGGGAAATTGGTCTGTAATTCTCCTTCTTTGTTGTGTCTTTGAGTGGCTTGGGTATTGGGGTGATTGTGGCCTCATAAATGGAATTTGGCAATATTCCTTCAGTTTCTACTGTGTGAAATAGTTTGAGGAGTAATGGTAGTAATTCTTCTTTGAATGCCTGGTAGAATTCTGCACTGAAACCTTCTGGACCAGGGTTTTTATTTTTGGGGAGGTTTTTAATGACAGCCTCAATTTCCTTAAGGGTTATAGGCCTGTTTAGGTAATTAATCTGATCTTCACTTAATTTTGGTAGATGGTACCTGTCCAGAAAGCTGTCCATTTCTTCTAGGTTTTCCATTTTTGTGGAATACAGATTTTCAAAATATGATCTGATAATTCTCTGTATTTCCTGGGGGTCTGTTGTTATGTCCCCCTTTTCATTTCTGATTTTGTTGATCTGAACACTCTTTCTCTGTTTTTGATTAGTTTGGCTAAGGGCTTATCTATCTTGTTAACTTTCTCAAAGAACCAACTCTTATATTTGTTGATTCTTTGTATTGTTCTTTTTGTTACAATTGTATTGATTTCAGGTCTAAGTTTGATTATTTCCTTCCATCTACTCCTTCTAGGTGAGTTCGCTTCTAATTGTTCTAAGGCTTTCAGCTGCACTGTTAGGTAGTTAGTGTGGGATTTCTCTAGGTTTTTCATATAGGCATCTAGCTCTATGAATTTTCCTCTTAAGACTGCTTTCATTGTGCTCCACAAGTTTAGATATGTTGTAGATTCATTTTCATTGAATTCTAGGAAGGCTTTGATTTCTTTCTTAATTTCTTCCTTGACCCAGAGATGGTTCAGCTGAGTGATATTTAGTTTCCATGAGTTGGTAGGCTTTCTTTGGGTTTTGATGTTATTGAACTCTTAACTTTAGGCCCTGGTGGTCCGATATACTACAAGGGATTATTTCCATTTTTTTGTATCTGTTGATATTTGTTTTATGACTAATTATGTGGTCAATTTTGGAGAAAGTTCCATGAGGAGCTGAGAAATATGCTTATTCCTTTGCCTTTGAGTGGAAGGTTCTGTAGGTATCTATGAAATCCATTTGCATCATAACCTCTTTTAGACTCCTTATTTCTCTCTCAAGGCTCTGCCTGGTTGATCTATCCAGGGTTGAAAGTGGGGTATTGAAGTCTCCCACTATTAGGGTGTGAGAATTGATGTGGGATACGAGCTTTAGCAATGTTTCTGTTACATAAGTAGGTGCCCCTATATTAGGGGCATAAATATTTAAGATTGAAATCTCCTCTTGACCAATTTTTCCTGTGATGAATAAGTAGTGACCCTCTTGGTCCCTTTTTATTGCTTTTAGCTTAAAGTCTACTTTGTTAGATATTAGGATTGCAACCCCTGCTTGTTTCTTAGGACCATTTGACTGGAAAATCATTTCCCAACCCTTTATTCTAAGCCTGTGTTTGTATTTGCGGTTGAGGTGTGTTCCTTTTAGGCAACAGAAGGATGGCTTCTGTTGTTGTATCCATCTTGTTAGTGTGTGATGTTTTATAGGAGAGTTGAGACCTTTGATATTAAGGAAAATTAGTTACCATTGATTCATATTTCCTGCCATTTTTGGTGGCAACTTGTTTGTATTTCCTTTCTCTAGGGTATTCTTCTGTGGACTTATTGGTTGTTTGTGATTTCGTGGGTGTATCTGGGGTCCTTATGTTGGAGTTTTCCCTCTAATACTCTCTGTAGTGCTGGATTGGTAGATAGATATTCTTTCAGTCTGACTTTGTCCTGAAATACCTTGTTTACTCCATCTATGGTGATTGATAATTTTGCAGGATATAGTATTCTAGTTTGGTAGCCATGCTGTTTTAGCATCTGTATAACTTCTGAACAAGCCCTTCTAGCTTTCATCATTTCCATTGAATAGTCAGGCGTTATTCTGATGGGTCTGCCTTTATATGTGTGTTGGCCCTTTTCTTTTGCAGCTCTTAAGATTTTTTTCTTTGTTCTGTATGTTTTGTGGTTTGATTACAATGTGGCGTGCTGACTTTTTTTTGGGATCATATCTATTTGTTGTTCTGTAAGCTTCTTGTATCTTTATAGGCATTTCCTTCTTCAGGTTAGGAAAGTTTTCTTCTATGATTTTATTGAAAACATTATTTGTGCCTTTGAGCTGGTATTCTTCTCCTTCTTATATTTGTATTATTTTCAAATTAGGTTTTTTCATGGTGTCCCAGATTTCCTGAACATTTTGAGTTATGGCTTTTTTAGTTTTACTATTTTCTTTGACTGATATATCTATTTGAGCTACTGGGTCTTCCACTTCAGAGATTCTATCTTCCATCTCTTGAACTCTGTTTGTTATGCTTGTATCTGTGGTTCCAGCTTTTTTCTTCAGGTTTTTCTATTTCCATCTTTGCCTCATTTTGTGCCTTTTTTATTGCTTCTATTTCAGCTTTTATTTCAGCTTTTAGTTCCTGGCATGTTTCTTTCATAGATTTGTTCATCTCTTCCAATTTTTTGTTTGTATTTTCTTCTATTTCTCTAAGGCTTTTTTTTTCATATCTTCTTTGAGAGCTTCCATGATCATCAGAAAAGAATTTTTGGTGTTGCTTCCTTCTGTTTCCTCTTCATTTCTCAGTTTAGGTCTTGTATTTGTAAGATCACCACTCTCTTCTGGAGTTACCATGTTGTTCTTTGTATTATTATGTAATTTTTTCCACTGATGTTTGCCCATGGCTTCAGTGGTTCACGATTGGATGGCTCTTGGTCAGTTGTGGCACTCGGGCTTGTGTGCCTACTCTCACTTCTCTGGGCAGGGTCTGAATCTAAGCTTCAGGGACCCCTGTAGTTGTCTGTTCACTCAATTTGATGTGGTGGTGGGTAGCCGTGCAAATTCCCTCAGCAGGAGCTGTGGGTATGGTGACAGGCCATTTATCTGCCTGTGCTCCAGAGTGTGCTGGGACTCTGCAGACAGCACTTGGTCCTGAAAGCAGAACCAGAACCGATGGGAGCTCAACTCTCCCTCCCTGGCTGGGATATAGGCGCTTGGGCCTGGTGACCCCTTCCTCATCTCTGGGCGGGATCAGAGTCTGTCCTTCAGAGACCCCTGTAGTTGTTGGTTCGCTCAGTTCGAGGTGGAGGTGGGTAGCCGTGCAAATTCCCTCAGCTGGAGCTGTGAGTATGGTGACAGTCAGAGTTTATCTGCCTGTGCTCCAGAGTGCGCTGGGACTCTCGATCCCTGATAATTTGATGGACAACGTTGAAACTGAGATCTGAGAAGGAAATTAGAGAAGAGAACATTTTTTTTAATACCCTGAGAAGTAGTTTCTAAAACATTTCCTCAAATGATGATACGATAAAGTAAATGAATTAATCCCAAATATGATAAACACTACATACTAAATTGTTCACTCAGCCTGTTGAAAAAAGTTGTGAACCACACAGACAAAAGGAGTCTGAAGCAATGCAAGTCAGTTTTAAAGCACCGATATGGGAGAAGATGTTTATTAACTCAGTTCTTTACCAAAGAAACAATCCTTCTGAAATGACAAGTTAATATTTTCAGGTATACAAGAAATTAAAGGGTTCTAAAAATACAAGTCTAGTGTAAAACAAAACTCATTGATGTAAAACTTATTCTTTCAAAATGAAGATAACCCAGCACCTGAATCCCTACCTGGGAAAGTTGTGTTCTGGGACCAGGATCGGTCTGTGGTGCTTGTCCCCAGACACTCCTTAGCAGATAGGACTGGGGTTTGGCTGTGAGGGGCTCCTGCAGCTGCACCTAAAAGAGGGGACATTGCAAGGCCGGCCCCACCTCCAGGGCAAATTGTGTCATCAGAGAAGGACTGAGGACAAGAAATTCAGACCCCTGCCCAGTGCAGAGTCAGAGATCAGCAGACCCCTTGCTCAGAGATGACAGGAGACACACAAGCCCACTTGCCACAACTGACTAGGAGCTGCCTAATCATGAATGACTGAAGTCCTGGGCAGATGCCAGTGCAAAAACAAATATAATAATGTAAAGAATAACAAGTCAACCCAAGAAGAAAGTGGTGGTTGTACACCTACAAGACCTGAACAGAGCAATGAAGAGGAAGCAGAAGGAAGCAACACCAAAAACACCTTTATGAAGATCATTGAAGCCTTCAAAGAAGATATGAAAAATTCCCTTAAAGAAATAGAAGAAAATACAAACAAAAAATTGGAAGAGCTGAACCAATCCTTGAAAGAAAACCAAGAAAAGGTAAACCAAAAAAATGAAAAAAAAATTCCAGGAACTAAAAACTGAAATAGAAGCAATAAAAAAATGAAAATGAAGACAAAATAAATATGTTCTCAGGTTTTCAGTGTATTTGTCAGTCTTTAAGAGCATTACATAAAATACTGATTAAATGGAAACTACAATATGTATAATATAAATAAGACTGTGCAGGATACATCTAAAAGAAGAAATAGTAAACAAAGAATTTGGTAATTTATTTGTGTGAAATGTATAGCCTGATAACATACAGGTCAGGTGAGAAGCATGTTACTCATTGTTCCATATATTACACATGGCTGTATATGTAGTGTAGTGTAATGATGTAGTATAGACCTTTGGTGTTTTCAAGATAACTGCTAACATTATGGACTGTTAATAAGCCTATAAAGATAATAAGTAGAAGATACAAGACAAGATAAAGCCAAGGACACTGTCAATAGGGCAAAATGACAGCCTACAGAATGGGGAAAGATTTCACCAACCCTACAAGTGACAGAGGATTAATCTCTAAAATATATAAAGAACTCAATAATCTATAGTGCAAAACCTTGAATAACCCAATCAAAAAATGGGGTTCAGAATTAAAATGGGAATTCTCAGCAGAGGAATTATAAATGGCTGAAAGGCACATGAAAAAGTGCTCAACATCTTTAGCCATCAGAGAATTGCAAATCAAAACAACTTTGAGATACTACCTTATACTTATCAGATTGGCTAAGATAAAAGACACAGATGACAGCCTATGTTGGAGAGGTTGAGGAGCAAGGGGAACACTCCTCCACTGTTGATGGGAATGTAAGCTTGTTCAGCCACTCTGGAATGCAGTATGGTGGTTTCTCGGAACACTGGGAATCAATCTCCCCAAGGATCCACCAATACCACTTCTGGTCATATACCCTAAAGACACACATTCCCACTCCAAAGGCATTAATTAGCTCAACTATGTTCATAGCAGCATTATTCATAATAGCAAGAACCTGGAAACAACCTAGATGCCTCGCAACTGAAGAATGGATTAACAAACTGTGGTACATGTACACAATAGAGTACTACTCAGCAGTAAGGAAAAAAATGATATCCTAAAATTTGCAGACAAATGGATGGATTTGGAGAATATCCTCCTGAGCAAGGTATCACAAACCCAGAAAGATAAGCAGAGTATGTACTCACTCATTAGTGGACTCTAAATAAAAAAGCAAAAAGCAAAGCATATCCAAGCTGCAAACCACAACCACTGAACAGCTTGCGATCTGAAACTACTTGGACTGGCACCTTGGGTCTCACTCCCTCTAGAGGAATACCTGACTCAGTCTTGATGTTGGTGGGAGGAAACTGGATCTGTCAGGAGTGGATGCTGAACTATGTCATATTGAGACCTGGGGACCTGCCCTTGCTGGGGAGGAGATTGGGCAATGTGGAGAGGAGAGAGTGAATGGAAGTGGTAGGAGGGATAAGGGAGCTGTACAAGGATGTACATGGATTAAAAAAAATAGGAGTTTATTCATAACAATAAAGGAAAAAGAACAAAAGGAATCTGCCAGCCATATTTGAAAGAAATGGTAAAAGAAAAAAAAAGCACACAAATTCTTTCATAAAATTCAGCAGGAATATACATGCCTTTTTGGATTTAATGAGACCAACATTTTACCTCAATTTGTTATTTGTCCTTTCACTGATAGAAGGAACAAAAAATTAAAACATACAAACATGCTTCCACAAGGGATGATTTTATTCACTTGTAGTATTATTGCAGGAAGAAATTTCCACAAGTTCACTGGCTTAGACAGTACAGATGAATCCTCTTACCCTTCTGTAGGCCCAAGTTCTGATATTCAGAGCTGAAACCAACATCCTCAGGGAACTAAGTTTTGTTCTGAGTCATTCTGGCTTCAGAGGCCACCCACAGTCATCCTTTTTCAGAAAGGTCACTTTTCTGTGGCCCATCACACTTCTCTGACCTCAGCCAAGAATGTTTCTCTGTTCTAAAAAATTCATAGGATTAAACTTGAGTCCAAACTGATTCTGTAGCATAGTCTTTCTTCTCATAGTTCTTAACCTGCATCACGCTTGCATGTTCCTTTTACCACATGATATAACATAGAGAAGTCTGGATTATATTGTGTGTTATGTGAGCCAAGCCAATGTTCTTCATGTGTTAATAAATCTCTAGGTTTTAAGGTTTGAAACCAATCTATTCATATACAGGCAAAATATAAATGTAACTTTATATTTTGTAATAAGTATATTTCAGAGATGAATCTTGTATAGTAATGACACTGTGTATATGCTCAGCCATCCTTAAGCATACTGGACCAATAGCTTTGCTATTTTTGCTTTTAAATAATAATGTGTTCTTTATTCCATGAAATTTCCATCCATGTGTATAATGTATTACATTCTTTTACCTCTTACTTTCTCCAACCCCTCTGATTTCCTATTATTATTATAATTAATATTTATCTCAATTAGTACTGATCATATGCAAGTGGATGTGGGACTATGCAATGAGGTATGGGCAACCTACTACCTGCCACATCTCAATCTCTCTTCATAGTCAACTGCCCATAGTTCATTTGCTATGGATGGGGCCTTAGGACCCCTTCCCTACTCATAAAATTTAAACTGATTGATCTTGTTCATATCTTGTGTATGTAACTATAGCTATTGTGGGATGATTTGTGTATTTATGACATGTGCATAAGACAAGAGCATAAGACAAGATTTCATACATTCTCCTCTTCATTCCTCAGCACCTGCATTTTTTCCCAGCAACTCTTCTGTGACATTGCCTGAGCCTTAGATTGAGGGAAGTCTTTATAAATGAATTATCTATGGTTGAGCATTGGCTTCAATATTCACAACAGTTGTGAAATGGAACTGCCCTAGATGTCCATCAACTGACAAATGAATAATAAAAGTTTGTTACATAAACAAAGTGAAATATTACTTGGCTATGAGTAAAAATGATACCATGAAGTTTGCATATCAATGGATGAACTGAAAAATAGCTATGTAAGGTTACCTTGAATCAGAAAAATAAATGCTGCTTTTTCTCTCTCATAAATGTGAACACTAGTTTGAGGGTTTTATTTTTGACATTTAACTTGGGCAGATTTGAACCAAAGTAATTTGGGACAGACTCATTATGGAATGGAAGATAGCAAAATATTAATAAAGTAAAAGTAGAGAGTAGGGAATATTAGAAGAGCTAAGATTAAAACATGGAGGGCATGATGTATGGGGTAATGAGCAAGTGGAGGAAGGCTTAATCAAAGACTTCTAGAAAACTTACATGGAAACTTATAATCTTGCAACTGCAAAAAAATGTAATTAGAAAGTATATAACACTGGTAACATAAAATCTTTTTCCAGTTTTATTGTTTTATTAGTTCTACTTTTGTATACTTATATTCATCAATGTAAGAGGGCATATGCATAAGAGTGTAGGATCTATGGGTCAGATTGCCAGTAACTGAAGTAACAGGGGACTTTGAGCTTGCTATGGGGATATCTGCTGTGATGACCATGACTGTGGTTCTTAGATGTCACATATGAGTAGGACTTTTAGATGTTTATTTCCTTTGACAGCTTTCATAGTGCCTTCTTATACTATGAAACACAGTCCTGTGGGAGAATGCTTTCTGGTCTGTCTGAGCTCAACTTGATCCCAACAAATTCTCTGTCTAAAGTATGTGGTGGGTGTCTTCAGCAAGAGGGTTTCATCTTCAAGTTCTGGAATTCAACTAACGGCACTGGTAATAGCCTATATTGTTTTTAGAGTCTCAGGGATGCCCTTGACAAACAATTTGGAATATGTTTCCCCATGTTTGGCACTGAAGATTTTGTCATATAGAGTATGGCTATTGCCTCAATTGGCTAATCTTCATGTAGTTATTTGAATAGTCATATACTACATTTATATATATATTACATGCAGTTTTATGTATACATAAAATGTTTCTTTATAGTTTTGTCAACCTCTCTTCCCCACTAGCCCCTCAGTGTTGCTCTCACTTCCACCTCCACAGATGAAGTTCCCGCTCGATGCTTCCCAGTTCCTTCTCGGGAGCACCTGTGTCCCCCATCTTCCTCTGGCATGCTTCTCTTCTACCCCCTCCCATGGCTTCTTCACTTTCCGGTGGTTTCTGCCACTGGAAAAAGATTTATCAACATGGAAAAAAAGACAACTTCAGCCTTTATTCCATACAACATACATAAAACTTAACTAAAAGTATATTATAGACTTAAGTATAAACATTAAAACTTGCAGTTTTCTAATATAAAGCATAAGCAAAGGTCTGCAGTGATATATTATATATTTAATAAAAATAGTTTGGAGTATCAGAGGACAGAGCCATCTCTCCACCTTTTTGTTTTGTTTTATTTTGTTTTTCCAAGACAGGGTTTTTTATATAACAGGCCTTGCTATCCTGGAACTTATTGTATAGACCAGGCTGTTCTCGAACTCACAGAGATTCACTTGCTTCTGTCTCCCAAGTATTGGAACTAACAGTGTGCAGCACCACTGCCTGGCTTTTAGGTCTTGAACTCAAGGAGATCCAGACTGATCTATCTCCTAAGTGATGATGGGATTAAAGCTGTGGATCACCAGTCCCTGACCTTCATGGCTGGGGTGTGGATGATTCTGTCCTCTGTTATTCCAGATGATTTCTTTTAAATATACAGTATATCATCAAAGTGGTAAGTTGTAAAGTCCCTGTTGTGTAAAAGTGAGGATCTGAGTATAAAATAATTAAAAATAGTTGCCTGCCACTCTAGCCCTAGTGCTGAGAACTAGATTGGCTCACTAGAACTCATTGTCCAAGAAGTCTAGCTAAGCATTGTCTGCCAGGCTCTGTGAAAAGACCATTTTATATTTTCGGTTGTGAGTCTAGCCTTTAACGACTGAGCCATCTTTCCAGCCCGAAAAGACCATTTTAAAAAATAATTAACATAAAAAATAAAAGTAGTAAACACTAAACAACTCCTAAGGCCTTCTCATTGATATTTGTGTACATATAATACAAACATGCATATGTATTCTCCACACAAACATGCATAGTGGAAACTATAAAAAAATTTTTTGCAATATTGAAAAAAGCATTTAACACAAACACGCAACTGCATGTATTGACAAACTAGTTTCAAGTTCTAAAACTACATGTATTTTAAAAATTGCTTAAGAGTTGGACAGAGTGGTGCATGGTTTTTTCTTCCTTAGTGCTCAGGAAACTGGGGCAGAAGACACAACTTTAAAGCCAGTACAGGTAACATTTGTATTCTCTACTGCTCTCCATAAACTCAGAAAACTTAATTACCTGGCAAACCCAGAAAATATTATGAGAGACAGAACACAAGATGAAAGACTTACCATCCTATATTTAAAAAATGAATATTAAAAACTACCCCACAATTTAATATATAACAAATATCTCTTTAAATAAGCTGTGGAAGAACAGAAGAATATTTTGTCAGTGTTATGTAAAAGTAAAATTAAAACTTAAAAAAAATCTCCTATACTTTTAGTAAATGGCTGAGTAAGCATGGCCATAGTAAATGCTGAGGAGTGCGGAGGACACAGTTACCCACCCAGCCCCACAAGATCGCAAGCAATGAGCACGGTCCAACACTCTGGGAAGTCATTTCTGTATTTTACACAGACAAACACATGCTAACTATACTGCTTCTACTACTCTATCCTTAACAGAAAAGAAACAAAACATGCATCTATCCCATCAATGAAATCTATTGGCAGTGTTTATTTTCAATGATAGAACATGTTAGGTAAAATTTATTTTATTTCTTGAAAGTTTAATATTCAATACTTTATGTTTGATATTTTCTGGTGCTTTTTTTTTTATTAGACTAGTAGTAGCTCCCTAAATGGGTTCTCAACCCTGTGAGGGAATGAACATAATAGGAAAATATCCACCACTCATTAAGTCAGTGTTGTTCAATTGGACAAGTATTATATTCTTAAAAATCCTTCATAAATAACAGATATTTAAAAAACTGAAAAACCAATGGGAGACAATGTAATAGAGAATAATGTAACACAAGAAAATATATAACTCAATGTCTTATAAATAATGAACTGAAATATAATAAATAGCCAGTAGCATCAAGATAAAATGTATTAGTTTGAGTTACTCATAAAGTACTCCATCCTTATTCCATCCACACAATAGCACCAAATCTGAACTTTGCATTGTTTTAAATTTTATGCTTTATGAGAAGTTAATAAATATTAAAATACAGACACAGGTTAAACTGTTTTATATTTTGTTACTGTCACTCTGTAGAAGAAAAAATTGCTTTGAGGTGTGTTCTGTCTATTTTACAATATATTTGAAAACTGCTCATACAGAGAATAGAGAAACATTCTATGAATGGCAATATAATTTTGTGAATTTACAATTGAATTAATGACCTATTCAAAAGTAATGATTGATTAAACTAAAGACTAATTACTGGTAAATTTTCCTCAGCTGTGACTATTCATTTTTATCAATAGACTGATATAAATATTGTATCATTTTTATGAAATTCCAAAGTGGTAATAAGTACAAGGAATGGCTGATATAATGAGTGGTTATGTTAATGAACTGGATTGCTCAAGGGAAATAAATCTGAGATGGTTGTGAATAGTTTTGTCTATATTGTTAATTGTTTATACAGAACACAAGAGGTGGAATTTGAGTACAGGTGTTCATGAAGAAAGCCTCAGTGGTTCCAAGTTAGAAAGGTCTTGAGAAAAAATTTTAAAGTGTCCTTGAATTGTATTGGGATTCACATTCTTTGTTTGGCTTCCTACATGTCCAGTGTGAATCAGTAGAAGGATAGGGCTTCTCAAAATGTTACTGTCATCCTGAAATACATTAAGGAAGTAGATGGCTCCAAATACAGGAATTGAGAGTAACCGCAGCTGTGCACAATACACTCATGAAAAATGTTTGTTCTCCATGGCTACCTTGCTAAAGAGGTACAAAGACATAACACAGCAGAAAAATGTCTACAAAACATCACATATTTATTAGAGGGACTGATGTGCTGACAACAGCCTGAAAAAGAAAACCTTTGGTGTGTCAGTTTAAGTCCTAAGGAACAGAAGCTAAAATAGAACATACTTTGCAAAGGAGTTGGTGGCGAGGAACATGAGGGAGACAGGAGTGGGTAGGGAAACTGTACAGTGACCAAGACACCTGTAGAAAGAAGAAAGAAAAGATTGTGAATAAACAGCTCCTGACCACACACCCATCTTTAAAAGGTCTTGGACAGACCTGTTGTTGTAATTTAAATTTAAAAAAGGAACCATACAGGTTCAGGAGTGTATGGCTATATGAACACTTTGTCCCCATCTGATGAGACAACACTGTTTGGAAAAGTTGGGAGCTTTTTGGACAGTCTAGCTGACAGACACAGAATCAAAACAGCAGGGGCTAGGAGTTATAGCCACAAGCTCTGTTTCATGACAGCCCAACATGTACCATTCCTTTTTACAAACTCCAGCTACCATGGATGACCTCTGGCTACTATGCATTTTTGATAATAAGGATTATACCCCTTTAAATAGTGATCTCAATAAATCCCTCATCCCTATATTATCCTAGTAACAGGAAAGGTAACAAATATACATATGGAAAGTTCTCAAACCAATGTAGGGGGATTTATAAATGTGTATAGAAAGATGTGACTTCCATGGTTACACCTATGTTTAATCATTTAATATAAAGCTGCAGCAAAAGAATGTCCTGGTATCTGCATCCCTATGACCCCAAAGAACAAATCATAGGGGCTCTCAGAACTGTCCTCCTAGTGAGTCTCTTGAAGACACAAGTCTACAGCCAGTATCCTCAGGAAGCAAGGCTGATGTCTTTAATTTTATTAAACAATTCTAACGTAGCTAAAGATACATGTTCCTTCTACATGCCTGAAAGCACAGAAGCAGAGACAAGAAACTAATTTTACATCCTGACCTCCTGAAAATATGAAGAATTAATTTCATCATTTAAAAAAAAACATTAAAACTCAAACATGGAAGGAATTAATTTATAAACAAATGCATAGTAAATACCAATATGTAGACTAGAAGGTGCATGGTTTCCTCTCAATTTTAAAGTCTAATATGAGCAGAAGTAAATGAAATAAGACAGGAAAAAACAAAGAAATTGGTTCTGTGGATGATTTTAATGAGACTGAGGCAGGATGCTTGTTTCTGTTTATAATGGTAAATTCTGTTTTTCAAAAGAACCATAGAATGCATTATAATCACATTGTCTATTATTAGTGGGAATTGACTTTTTCCTGTGTGGTGAGTTAGAGTAAGGGTATTAGACTTGAACTATAACCTTTCTGAATTGTTTTTGGAAACATCATTAATGTTTTCCTCCTCTTTAAATCACTGAAGAGAAACAAGCTTCTATTTCCTTAACAACACAGTATATGTCACAGCTAAAGACTGTGTATGTTTTAACATAATAGCCTCTGCTTCCCTTTGAAAATGAAAAAATCATGAAGTGTTTTCACTTCATATTTTTTCAGGCCACTGAAATAGTTAATTATATTATATTACACAGAGTCCTGAATTTAAGAACCAGAATTCTGGCTGCGAGCCCAGAGTCCATTTCCAAAAAAAAAAAAAAAAAAAAAAAAAAAAAAAAAAAAAAAAAAAAAAAAAAAAAAAAA